>JBBMOI010000017.1:5362500-5447500 GCA_038088405.1 Porites divaricata
CGGCGAGCATCGAGAAGAACTTGCCTAGTTTTCCTGCCACTGAGTATTTTACGCGGCTGGCCACTCCATTAACGACGCTCTTGCTCTGCCGGGAAACGGGCAACGGGTGCGCCTGGTGACACGCCTTCCGTTTCCTCAAGACTGCGCGCAGAGCCTCCGCGCACTAAAAGGTTTTCAACTTTCACTTCATAAGCAAATGCAAACCTTGCACCGGGTCTAACGTACTTGCAATGCCACTGATAAAGAGCCAGGGGCCGGTTTCTCGAAAGTCCCGGTAACTTTTCGGGCCCGAAATAAAAAATTCAAATCGAAATATCAAGAATAAAAGTGCGGGTCCTGGCTAGCAAACTACTTCATTTTGTTCCATTTACTGATAGTTTTATCATGGTAGATGCCAAGCTATTAAAACCTCTATCTTACTCGTACACAACTACAGCTTTGCGGGCTCGTTAATTATCGGGACTTCCGAGAAACAGGCCCCAGGCCCGAAACATTTGGAATCTGAACAAGTTCACCTAAAACAGGAACTTTTGTTCGCATTTTACCTTTTTTATGAACATTTCCTCGGTTTACGTATGGGCAGAAGCCTGCTCTTTGTATGGGATAGCAAATGCAAAAGGTAAACCTGGAAGGTGCTTCGCGTCAAAGGAAATCTTATAGAATGAAATCAATTAGCATAATTGACGCCCGTTTCGTGGGAGGCGCTGGTTACGCGCGCTTCCTCGAAATTTCTCCCTCAGCCCTAGAAACTGGCGCCTGCTTCGCAGGCTATAATTTGAGGATTGAAAAAGTACAGTTTTTGTATCGCTATGATCTTTTTACCATATGTGCTATCAGGCGCTTTGTGCATTATAAACAACTTCTGTTCTGTTTTTTTTGAGAAGCAGGAATCCAGAGAACCCTTAGTTACAAGTAATCCGGTTCAAGGTCATGGGTCGATTCCCACTGGGAGCTGAGAAAGTTCCTGTTTTTCCGAGAAACACTTGAATTCCTGCGTGACAGGGATCGGAGAGGAAGGGGAAAGGGGAAGGCAGTCGGGGGGGGGGGGGGGGAGGTGGACTCCCAAAGAAAAAGGCCGGGGTGCTCTCGCTTTAATATGGGTGAAAAGTTGCAGATCTCGGTCTCACTTGGGGTGTGCAGGGCTGAAAGCACGATCAGCTCCTGCTGAGAGCCAAGATTTTTAGCCATACATATTAAGGTATCTCTTATTGGGGTTCTACCCAAGAAATTATCTCTATGAAGCAATCCAAGCACCTGCTGTCAAACTCTGTTGAAAACATGTTAAACACAGAGAATATAGCTCTTGTAGCATTATAGGACCTTATAGCTCTTATTTGTCTGTTTTCAGTCAACTTAAGGGTTCAAATAAAGCCTGTGCTTCGCCCAGCTTGGTTTTCTTTGGGAGTTGAATTTAGTCCTGACAAGCATCTCTATCGCATACCTCCCCTACCATACCCCTTTAATTTTTACGCCTGCCACGTTAGCTACTCTTGATCTTTGGACGATTCACTTTCCTCAAAACAAGGAAGCCTTGTTATAGTAGCTATTATTAATGATCTGTTGTTTCTTTCAAAAATATCACGTGATTTACATCATCAAGTCAATAATTGAAGACGCCTTAGCTTCCGTACCACTCACTAAACTGCATCCTCTCGATACAACAGTGCCTCACCTCTCTCATCCGGGGCTTTGGAACAAAGGTTTGTTTAAGATTTTACTATTTTGGATTTCATGGCTTATGAGTTAACAATATCGTGTGTGGATTTTGTAAAGAACATCATTTTCGTGTTTAAGGCATATTCCGACCTTGTAACTGATTGGTTGGAGCTCGACTGAAGCATTTTCCCCATGGTAAGATGACCAATTATGCCTCGTATTTCCTAGAATGAATTTAACTTCTCCAAATTCTTAGAATATCTTGTTCACCAGCCATAACTGAATTGCAGATGGTCGAAAGCTTCAATATCTCCCATGCTTGGCGTTAATCTTTCTATCTGTTGACTGTCCGTTTACAAGCCTTAAATTGGGGAGAGAGAAATCGGGTACCAAAAAAATATATCTAGTTCTTGATGTTTCAGTGCATTTCGTCATTTCAGTTCGGCCATCAACGTAAGCATTCTGAGCAAATGTTCCCTAAAAGATGAAATATTTCGCCGATGGAAGTTTCAATGTCGACTTTTCAGGAGCATGAACGTGAAAGCATCTGAGTTATGAACCCTATTTAGAGAAATGGATAAAACACTGCAGGTACAAACTGCAGTGACACAACAAGTGAAAAGTCTAAAAGGAAATCAGTGTTGAGGAATGACTGAACTAAAATAATAATCTGCTTGACAAACAATGTTAGTAAAATAAGGCAACTGTTTAGTGTTCATCATATAACTTCACAATGATAAAACGCCTTTTAAACGTCACTCGCGTGAATGGCAGCGAAAGTTCTGCCAAATCGAAGTGCAATGGAAAAATCAGAGTTCACTCCTTCACTTTACTTATTTTCATATTCACTTTTATCTCCGTCCTTCGCATATTAAAACTTTACTTCAGCCCAAAGAAATTTGCTGCTGAACTTGTGACGTATTAGAGAGACGCTCATAATTTATGTGAACGATACATGGCTTGACCTCTTAGTCTACTTCTGAAGCTTCTGTTTTTCTCATGAGCACAAATAACCAATTATGTTTCATGATCAGAAGCAGATATAAACTACCTTTGAAATAGAAGCCACAATAATGACAATAGGGCCATTTATACGAGAAAAAATAAGACGCGTCTTACATAAGACGCGTCTTAAATAAGACGTGAACTTTCCGTATAAACGGCACATTTCGTCTAAAATAAGACGCGTCTTATTTTAGACAAATGTGCCGTTTATACGGGAAGTTCACGTCTTATTTTTTCTCGTATAAATGGCCCTAATGTGCCCTGGCTCCAGAGGTCCGTTCTCGAAATATTTAGGATGAAATAAACCGCGCTCACGGTTCACGAATTAGATAAGAAAAAAAAATGACCTCTGGAACGTGGATAACGAATATGTCGCCGGAAAATTAAGTATCAAGTGAAGCAAAATAAGGTGCTGGAACTCAGGCTCATAAAGAATTTTGGATTCGTGCACCTTTTACCTCGTTTATTTCAGACCAAATAAGGAGCTTTTTGCGACTCTGTTGCTGAACTGATCGAAAATTTGACGCCCTGTCGAAGTATTGTGTCCCCAGTAACTGCTTTGATCTGCTTTGACATTAGAGAAAAGCATACTCTGTGAAACCCTATACCAAGAGAGAATCAGCTTGTCTATACCTCGTTTTAGAACTGACTCAAAATGAGACAGCCGTTGCAGTTCAAACATTGAAAACTTTTCGTCTTGTAAAATATTAACCACTATCAAGCCAAACCCTACCCTTTCTTATTCTTAAACCAGAAAGCTTGAAGCTGAAGGCTTAAAAATTGACTCCCTTCCTTCCCTGCCCCCCATCTCTTGGGGGACGAATCGCAAAAGGAGTCTTTCGTGCTTACAACGATTGCGTAATTTGTCATCAAATTCTGTGACAGGCATATGTCATGTCAAGTATCGTATTTAAATCCACAAAATCATAGATGTGATATGATTCCCCTTATTATTTTCAAAAAGACACAGGTCACATGCACAGTAGTGATATTGCGCATTCCTTTTCAGTCAAGTTAAATATTTCACAGTCAAGAATCGCGTGAAGGAACCCTTGCATACCATCGTCCACTTTATCTTCTTTGGAGCCTTTATGATCAGGTTTGTGTTTGATTTTCAACTTAGTTTTACAGATATTTAGTGCTGACTTACGAGTGGCTTTTTTATGGGGTATTAGTATCGTATACAGCTTGCTTGTGACCCCATCATTTCGTATGTTTGTAGCATGTCTATCGTATGATATTTTTAAAACATCTTTACTGACGCTGAAAATAAAACATTATTGGTACTTCATTCTGCAGTCAGCAAGGACTTAATTACTCTGAAAAAAAGTAGCTCGAGACTGCAATCCCCGACCGATTGATGTCGATGGATAAACAACCCAAGAAAGCCACACCCAATTAGTTCTTTACTTCAATCCTTACGACTTTCGACTGAAACCCTACCCATTTATTTTAACCTTGGTCATCTCTCCTTAAAGCCGAAAAGGTTTGTAGTATTCATTGTCGCAGTTTCATTTATGATTTATTCCTGTTTGTTGTATTGACTACTTGTCACTTGTTCTGGAAAACAACCCAAAATAATATTTCTCATCTGAGAGCAGTTTCTGGACCTTCTGCAGAAATCTGCAGGCATTCGCTCCCTCGGTATCCAGACTTAGCAAATCGCGTGAATGAATGCATCTATAGGCTTCTTTTTGTGAGATTTTTATCTACTGATATTTTAAAACATTTTATATATCAAAATCAGCTTCTCAATTAAACTATGAAAGTAAAAGCATAAACCCTACGTAAAAAATTATTGTTACAAATCAAACTGTACACAAGATTTTATGGACCGGCCGCCAGTTTGTTGCAGTGCACGCACTACTGAACTGGAGCGCGGCATTAGCGAACGAAACTACAATTTTGACAAACAATGATAGCGAACTTACTAGTAATACTATACAAATGTTTTTCATGTGTGGTTCTCAGATAACATCGCATGACTTCTTAATTCAAAGAGACCTTTTCAAAGAGCCGTTCACAAAATGACAGCTCAACCCATGACTCATTTAGGTTAATGCCCAATCTCAATGCAATGCCAAAACGCCTCCCTGTTCACTTATTTTCTTTTTCACTTTTAGTTCCTTAACGTATTACACTTAAGTTGCAATTTATGAAAGCATAACCTCTCCTTGGAGAAACTATGATGAAAGCGATACATGACTTGACCTCTTCGTCTACTTTATGCATATGCACAGACACAATCGTGTCTTTGTCTATAAGTTGACAAATCCTATCTTTAAAATAAAAGTCCCAGTGAATTGGTCACGTGATAACGCAGTGAAACTCATAAAAGCAAGTGAACATATCTGCATACATAACAGTAAAGACCGGGAGGGATACTCTTGAAAACTGTGGGAGGGGGTGGGAGGTCTGTTTCGTACCTGTTTCACAACGAATCATGTTTTTTTTCGCACATCTTTCAGACCTGGCGCAGAATTAATTGCCTTATTTTCTGCCATAGTGATAAAGTGCGGGTACGTTGATGCATTTTCTTAGCTTTTTAGTAGCTGATTGATTTGTTACCACTTCGCAGAAGAGCTTAAAATTAATCACATTCAACTTCTTCTCAGGAGATGTTGAATAGAAGAGAAATGTTGCGGTAACATATCTAATTTTAGAGGAAACCATTCCCTATTTAAGATCAAAATGTGAAATATCTATTCCCAATTCACAAATAAGTCACAAAAGCCTAAAAGGCTAAAGTCAACTGACAAACCCTGTTAGAGCTTCATATACCTGAGTACCCACCCCCCCCCCCCCTCCCCCACACATACACCCACCCTCCGACCCTTCTGTGGCTGCTTGGTTATGAAGATTGCGCATTTTTCTCGTAAATTGCCTGTCACTCTATTGTCATGTTAGATGTCGTAATAAAATCCACAAAATCAAGACATGATTCCCCTTCTTAAGACAGAGGTCACACCGATAATGCGTTAGAATGTCTTACAATCATATTGCTTATTTCACAGGAAAGAATCTCGTTAAGGGACTTATCGTCATTCACTTCATTTTCTTCAGACCTTAACCGCTCTTCATGAACAGGTTTGTGTCATGTTTTATGGAGGATAAGCTAGATAACTAGATGGCATTTGCCATAATCAAAAAACAAAACAAGTGTATCGTGTCGTACTACGTTTCCTTATTGCTGTGGTGTTTGGGAGAACTTGAGGTATTACGGTGAATTTTTTTTAAGGGTATAATGATACACTGCAGTCGTCTGCTACCCCCACTGGCCAACACGTGAAAAGTGTGTGACTTAAATTACTCTTTCCTCCTTAGCATAACATAACATTAGCATATCATTACATTATGTGTACAAGAATGATCCGTTGTTTTTCTCCAAAATATCGCGTGATTCCGGCCCAGACGTTGACGCCATTCGATGTAAATATAATTACTCTTCCACTGAAGTACATCTTCTTGTACATATGCCTCACTTCCGAGGCAGATCGGAAAGAGCTTCAATATCTCCAATGCCATGCTAACTGTTCGGTTTTCCAAGTCTTAATTTGTCTTAAATCAAAGAAGGAGAAATCGGCTACCTTGGTATTATCGCTGGTTCTTCATCTACCCATTCCTCATTTCTGTTTAGCCATACATTTTGATCGCCGGTAAGCAGACTTTCTGAAACTGGAATGTTCACTTTCAAAAATTTAAAGTTCGAGTCACAAATGAATTATCAGAGAATGAACGCCACGGAATTACTTCTCTATTTGTGACTTCTTTGTCACTAGATAGTATCTGCAGGGTATGCTTTACGGGTAAATCCCAACATTAATGATGAGGAAATTAAGGTCTTACTAACACAAAACACGATCAGCTCCTGCTGAGAGCCAAGATTTTTAGCCATACATATTAAGGTATCTCTCATTGGGGTTCTGCCCAAGAAATTATCTCTATGAAGCAATCCAAGCACCCGCTGTCAAACTCTGTTGAATACATGTTAAACACAGAGAATATAGCTGTTATAGCGTTATAGGATCTTATAGCTCTTAGTTGTCTGTTTTCAGTCGACTTAAGGGTTCAAATAAAGCCTGTGCTTCGCCCAGCTTGGTTTTCTTTGCGAGTTGAATTTAGTCCTGACAAGCATCTCTATCGCATTCCTCCCCCACCATACCCCTTTAATTTTTACGCCTGCCACGTTAGCTACTCTTGATCTTTGGACCATTTACTTTCCTCAAAACAAGGAAGCCTTGTTAGATTAGCTAAACAATCATCTGTTGTTTCTTTCAAAAATATCATGTGATTGACATCATCAAGTCAATAATTGAAGACGCCTTCCGTACCACTCACTAAACTGCATCCTCTCGATACAACCGTACCTCACCTCTCTCATCTGCAGCTTTGGAACAAAGGTTTGTTTAAGATTTTACTATTTTGGATTTCATGGCTTATGAATTAACAATATCGTGTGTGGATTTTGTAAAGAACATCATTTTCGTGTTTAGGCATATTCCGACCTTGTGACTGATTGGTTGGAGCTCGACTGAAGTGTTTTCCCCATAGAATGAATTTAACCTCTCAAAATTCTTAGAATATCTTGTTCACCAGCCATAACTGAATTGCAGATGGTCGAGATCGAGTCGAGAGCTTCAATATCTCCCATGTTTTGCGTTAATCTTTCTATCTGTTGACTGTCCGTTTAGAAGCCTTAAATTAGGGAGAGAGAAATCGGGTTCCAAGAAATATATATCTGTAGTTCTTGATGTCCCATTGCCTTTCGGTTCGGCCATCAACGCACCGTAAATCCTCTATTAAGCCCCCCCTCTCAAATAAGCCCCCTCCCTCTAATAAGCCTCCCCTTTTCAGGGGAAGAAAGTTAATAAGCCCCCCCTCTCTATTAGCCCCCCCTCCCCACCCCCATCTTCACTAATAAATGATAGGCTGTATTAATCAATCACGACCGCAAAACTCCGTGTGGACTGATCCCCCCCGGGGGACTTAATAGAGGATTTACGGTAAGCTTTCTGAGCAAATGTTCCCTAAAAAATGAAATATTTCGCCGATGGAAGTTTCGATAACGACTTGTCAGGAGCATGAACGTGAAAGCATCTGAGTTATGAACGCTACTTAGAGAAATGGATCATCTGAGTGCTACAAACTGCAGTGACACAACAAGTGAAAAGTCTAAAATGAAATCAATGTCGAGGAATGACTGAACTAAAGTGATGACCTGCTTGACAAAAAATGTTAGTAAAATAAGGCAACTGCATGTTTAGTGTTCATCATATAACTTCAGAATGATAAAACTCCTTTAAAAGGTCACTCCAGAAGGGAATTGATATCGCGTGAATGACAGCGACAGTTCTGCCAAATCGCAGTGTAAAGGAAAAATCAGTGTTCACTCCTTCACTTCACTTATTTTCATATTCACTTTTATCTCCGTCCTTTGCATATTAAAACTTTACTTCGACCCAAAGAAATTTGCTACTGAACTTGTGACGTATTATTAGATTTGTGTGAACGATACATGGCTTGACCTCTTCGTCTACTTCTGAAGCTTCTGTTTTTTTCATGAGCAGAAATCACCAATTATGTCTCATGATCAGAAGCAGATATAAACTACCCTTGTTTCACGGTTTACGAATTAGATAAGAAAAAAATGACCTCTGGAACGCGGATAGCGAATATGTCGCCGGAAAATTAAATGTAAAGTGAAGCAAAATAAGGTGCTGGAACTCAGGCTCACAAAGAACTTTGGATTCGTGTAACTTTTACCTTTATTTCAGACCAAATTAGGAGCTTTTTGCTACTCTGTTGCTGAACTGATCGAAACCTGTTGAATTATTGTGTCCCCACTAACTGCTCTGATCGGCTCTGACATTAGAGAAAAGCACACTCTCTGTAACCCTAGACCAAGAGAGAATCGGCTTGTCTATACCTCGTTTTAGAACTGACTCAAAATGAGACAGCCGTTGCAGTTCAAGCATTGAAAAAGTTTTGTATTCTAAAATAATATCCAATATAAAGCCAAACCCTACCCTTTCTGAAACCAGAAAGCTTGAAGCAGAAGGCTTAAAAATTGACTCGCTTCGGCCGCCGGCACCCATCTCTTGGGGGGACGAATCGCTAATTAAAGGCGTCTTTCGTGCTTACAGCGATTGCGTAATTTCTTATCAAATTCCGTGACAGACACATGTCATGTCAAGTATCGTATTTAAATCCACAAAATCATAGATGTGATATGATTCCCCTTATTATTTTCAAAAAGACACAGGTCACATGCACAGTAGTGATATTGCGCATTCCTTTTCAGTCAAGTTGAATATTTCACAGTCAAGAATCGCGTGAAGGAACCCTTGCATACCATCGTCCACTTTATCTTCTTTGGAGCCTTTATGATCAGGTTTGTGTTTGACTTTCAACTTAGTTTTACAGACATTTAGTGCTGACTCACGAGTGGCTTTTGTATGGGGTATTAGTATCGTATACAGCTTGCTTGTGACGCCATCATTTCGTATGATTGTAACAAGTCTATCGTATGATATCTTAAAAATATCTTTACTGGCGCTGAAAATAAAACATTCATGCTACTTCATTCTGCAGTCAGCAAGGATTTACTCTAAATTAAAAGTAGCTCTAGACTGCAATCCTTGACCGATTGATGTCGATGGATGAACAACCCAAGAAAGCCACACCCAATTAGTTCTTTACCTAAATCCTTACGACTTCCGATAAACTCTAGCAATCTATTTTGACCTTAGTCATCTCTCCTTAAAGCCGAAAAGGTTTGTAGTATTCACTGTCGCGGTTTCATTTATTACTTATTCCTGGAAAACAACCCCAAAATAGTATTACTCTTCTGAAAGCAGTTTCTGGACCTTCTGCAGAAATCTGCCGGAATTCGCTTCCTCGGTATCCAGACTTAGTAAATCGCATGTATGAATGCATCTATAGGCTTGTTTTCGTGAGATTGTTATCGACTAATATTTAAAACATTTATACATCAAAATCAGCCTCTCAATTAATACTATGAAAGTAAAAGCATGAACCGTATTTAAAAGATTTTCGTTACAAATCAAACTGTAATTTGCTTATCCTGCGTAGCTGGCGGTATTGTATGGGTGCCAGATTAAAGTTTTGGCGGCGGAGCCGTGTTCCAAAACAAAGGGAGTAGGGACGAGCTGCCAAATCTCACTCGACTACTACACAATACCGCCAGCTACGCAGGCTATAATTTGCTCGTAATACAGATGTTTTATGGACCGGGCCCCAGTTTGTTTGCAGTCCACGCACCTCTGAACTGGAGCGCGAACTGGAGCGCGGCATTACCGAACGAAACTACAAGTTTTGAGAAATACTCTGCAAATATTTTTCATGTGTGGTTCTCAGATAACATCGCATGACTTCTTAATTCAAAGAGACCTTTTCAAAGAGCCGTTCACAAAATGACAGCTCAACCCAAGACTCATTTAGGTTAATGCCCAATCTCAATGCAATGCCAAAACGCCTCCCTGCTCACTTATTTTCTTTTTCACTTTTAGTTCCTTCACGTATTGCACTTAAGTTCAAGCTGCAAAGTAGTTTTCTGTGAAGAAATTCCTTTAATATTGGCTTAGAGAGTGAACTCGTAAACATACTAGATGCAATTTATGAAAGCGATACATGACTTGACCTCTTCGTCTACTTTATACATCTGCACAGACTCAATCATGTCTTTGTCTATAAGTTGATATATCCTATCTTTGAAATAAAAGTCCCAGTGAATTGGTCACGTGATAACGCAGTGAAACTCATAAAAGCAAGTGAACATATCTGCATACATAACAGTAAAGACCGGGAGGGATACTCTTGAAAACTGTGGGAGGGGGTGGGAGGTCTGTTTCGTACCTGTTTCACAACGAATCATGTTTTTTTTCGCACATCTTTCAGACCTGGCGCAGAATTAATTGCCTTATTTTCTGCCATAGTGATAAAGTGCGGGTACGTTGATGCATTTTCTTAGCTTTTTAGTAGCTGATTGATTTGTTACCACTTCGCAGAAGAGCTTAAAATTAATCACATTCAACTTCTTCTCAGGAGATGTTGAATAGAAGAGAAATGTTGCGGTAACATATCTAATTTTAGAGGAAACCATTCCCTATTTAAGATCAAAATGTGAAATATCTATTCCCAATTCACAAATAAGTCACAAAAGCCTAAAAGGCTAAAGTCAACTGACAAACCCTGTTAGAGCTTCATATACCTGAGTACCCACCCCCCCTCCCCCACACGCACACCCACCCTCCGACCCTTCTGTGGCTGTTTGGTTATGAAGATTGCGCATTTTTCTCGTAAATTCCCTGTCACTCTATTGTCATTTTAGATGTCGTAATAAAATCCACAAAATCAAGACATGATTCCCCTTCTTAAGACAGAGGTCACACCGATAATGCGTTAGAATGTCTTACAATCATATTGCTTATTTCACAGGAAAGAATCTTGTTAAGGGACTTATCGTCATTCACTTCATTTTCTTCAGACCTTAACCGCTCTTCAAGAACAGGTTTGTGTCATGTTTTATGGAGGATAAGCTAGATAACTAGATAACATTTGCCATAATCAAAAAACAAAACAAGTGTATCATGTCGTACTACGTTTCCTTAGTGGTGTTTGGGAGAACTTGAGGTATTATGGTGAATTTTTTTTATGGGTATATTGATACACTGCAGTCGTCTGCTACCCCCACTGGCCAACACGTGAAAAGTGTGTGACTTAAATTACTCTTTCCTCCTTAGCATAACATAACATTAGCATATCATTACATTATGTGTACAAGAATGATCCGTTGTTTCCCTCCAAAATATCGCATGATTCCGGCCCAGACGTTGACGCTATTCGATGTAAATATAATTACTCTTCCACTGAAGTACATCTTCTTGTACATATGACTCACTTCCTAGGCAGATCGGAAAGAGCTTTAATATCTCCAATGCTATGCTAACTGTTCGGTTTTCCAAGTCTTAATTTTTCTTAAATCAAAGAAGGAGAAATCGGCTACCTTGGTATTATCGCTGGTTCTTCATCTACCCATTCCTCATTTCTGTTTAGCCATACATTTTTATCGCCGGTAAACAGACTTTCTGAAACTAGAATGTTCACTTTCAAAAATGTAAAGTTCGAGTCACTAATGAATTATCAGAGAATGAACGCCACGGAATTACTTCTCTATTTGTGACTTCTTTTGTCACTAGATAGTATCTGCAGGGTATGCTTTCCGGGTAAATCCCAACATTAATGATGAGGAAATTAAGGTCTTACTAACACAAAACTGATTCTGTTATATTGAGCCAACATTGCATGCAACTTTTCATGAAGCTTCTTCTCGAAATCATTAACTTTAAGCTGCAAAGGAATTTTTGTGTAAAAAGATGATCAGTAAACTTAAAATTATCAGCTGAAGATCTGACCGTTGTGAACGTCCAAGTCTTTCAAGAAGTAAAAAAATAATGTTCTCGGTCTTTAGTAGACTTCTGTTTCGTTTTGAACTAAAGCATATTGTCACTTTTGCGTCCCTTATTTTGCAAATTTAGATATCGTGATTCTGGACTCATTCTTTGTAGATTAATGCGTTTTTACAAAATAATGTTGCTAAACACAAAGTTTTTCGACATGGAAGTGTGAATTAAAGTAGGATTCATTCTCATTGATCGTGAGCCACTGTTGGAGCGTGTTAAAGCCGTTTAGCTACAGGAACTGAGTTAGGACTATTTCCCTAGGAACTTAGGAAAGACTATATTTATACAATTCTTCGTTGTGAATTTGTGCGATCTCTGCGTAAAAAAAATCATAAACTGAGTATTTTCCTCATAAAATTCAGCTCATATATTACACTACCCCCCGAGACCTTACTTATCTTTTCTTATCAGTTCTTCTGTCCGTTTTTTTCTGTACATTAGACATTTGCTCCTGGAAAGTCAAGAAGTTTTGTACTTATCAGCATTTTACCTTCAGCTGTAGATTTTTGATCGGAAAGGTTAATTTTCATCTAAAGAATCAACATGACGCGCATTCAGTGTTTTTCAATACAAACGATTCATAAAATCTAACGCCAATGGAGCTAAATTTTACGGAAGGCTCAAATATTCAGTCATATAATATTTAGATAACAAGTTATAACTTTGATACTACTCTTACTGATTCCATAGAAATTGTACTGACCTATTTATCGCTTCTCCCGATAATTGACATAATTTGATCCAATTTCCTCATTTAGTCTTTACTTTTCTTCGTGCCGTATATTTTTCCGCCCATTTAGCCTTTTCCTCGTCCCCACTATCTGCCCCTGTAGTCTACTGGGTCTCCGAGGATGCCCTTATCGACATTCCAAAATTTTTGCAGATCGACCGAGCAAAATACTGGGACCTAAGAGTGAAAGTACATGTGACATTTTTCTGGCCGCTTCTACTTCGAAATGAATTGCGAGGTCAGTTTTCTTTTGTTTTTTTCAGTTGTTTATAGTAATTGCATTCAAAAGATAATGGTAAAAGGTAATGTTTCATCTATCTATAAAGGCTGATCAATGTGGTTATTTTTTATTTCAGGCTTTTGAAGCTTTTTCATAACTGAACAATGGACTACACTGAATCAACGTTAGGTAAGCTTCTTGACCTTAGTAAACCCAACTGTTTTTGCTTACTATGAATCATCAGAGGAAGTCTTTCTTAGCAGCCTATATTCTTTCTCTTTCTACAATCAATGTGAATTATTGGACCCACTTGGTGTTAAAAAAACCAGTTAATGGAGACCTTTATATGTGTAAGTCGAAATTTATTAAAATTCGAATTAGGATTAATTCCAGACAAAAATGTACTATTTGTGGCCAAATATCTCCACCCCGAGTAAGTTGAAAAGCAGGGGGGGAAGCTACTTCCTGTTGAAAAGGGACCACATTAGCACCTATCAATGTAAGGGCAGCGTTGGGGTTGGGGGGGGGGGGGAGTGGGCAGGGCATGGTGTGGGGATTTGACGTTGTTCAAAAATTTGTCGTAAAATTCCCTGCCCATAGGCATTCCAGTGAAATGCACAAGAATTTCCCAGCGCTGATAACTTTTATCAGGGCTGCTACAGTCAGGGAAAAGTCAGGGTAAAATGAAAATTTTTCAAGGTCAGGGAAAAGTCAGGGAATTCTGTTTTCTGGTGCAATGCATCAAGGTTGGCAGTGGGCCTTTTAAAGGCAAAATTAAACCTCTCTGCACATTTTCAATACCTGATAGAGTTTTCCGTTTTGAAAATAGAGTTTCTGTTTACTTTGATACAGCAATTTTTTTAGCATTTAGTTGATCCTAGCGCACATCGAGTGAAGAAAGATTCAAATATCCCCTCCCCCAGGAGAACAAGATCATTCTAATGCCCCACCCCAGGGCCAACACAGACAATCATATACCCCCCCACCCCATGCCCTGACTTACTTTTTGCCATTTAATTCGGTTAAACTGCATGGTTGGCTGAGTGAGACAGTTGACAGGACTTGGAGTTAAAGACTACTGATCGAATTAAATACATTTAACAAACAAAGGTATTCTCTTACAATACCAATCTAAAATGGTATTTCTCTACAGTCTGAGTTCTCTTTTATGTGTTGTGTTATGCAAGTAGAATGAAAGTCTTTGCTTTTGTTAGTCCTCAAAAATGTCCTGACGATTTGCTGGCAGGAAAAGTTATTAGATTTTGGACCACAGCTAGTTTGCTGACATTACAAATGAAGTTGAGATGCTCCTTGTAGGGGAACAGCAAAATATTGGAAATTGTTGAAAATAAATGTAGTGAGCAGCACATGTAGGAGAATAAACTAGTTTTACTGTACTACATGTTCATTGAATGCTTATTCACAAAGTTGAATTTAAAAAACTAATTTTGCTGGCACCAAATTCTAGTACTCCTTCTATGTGATTGCAGACAAAAAATGAGCAAATTCTCTGTGAGAGAGATATGTAAAACAGGGAGGAATGACCCTAAGTGGATGCCTTTCCTAAGCAAACACACTTTTTGGTCCTGAGGGTGAATAGTTACAGGAGGTTTAACAGAACATGTCTGTGAAAGGAAAAGATTTTTGTTAATAATCTTTTCTTTCTAACATTGTGCAACTTTAATTTAATTTAATTCATGATATTACTTTTTGTCATTTTAAGGAAATTGGTAATCTAGACATGGTGGCACAGCACCAAGATCTAAATAGGAAAAGGAGATAGTGCTCATAAGAATATGGCAGATGTTCCACCTTCACTCACCCTAGAACTTCCCAAGAAAAGTGATCTTCCTAACACATCTAAACCTTGGAATGAAGTTCGTCTTCCAATTGACATTCTTTTGTTGACAGTAAAGGACTGCGAGTTCTTAGCCTCTTATGCATACTTAAGAAATTCCTTTAAAAGTTACCACAAGAACCTTGGCTATGTGTACTTTGGGATCATGAGTGAAAATGGAGATGTGCCCCTAAAAGTTGCTTTGATGATGTGTTCTGAAGGCTCTTCTGCTCCACATGGCTCGCTGGTCACTACTAAGAATGCCGTGGTGGAACTGAGACCTAAAGCTGTTTTCTATGTTGGCTGCTGTGGTGGGTTGAACCCAGAAGTCACCAAGTTACAGCTAGGTGATGTGGTGGTATCCTCTAAGCTTACAACTGAATCATTCAAAACCCCAGTGGGAAGAGATATTTTGCGCCTTGTCAGGCCTGCAGATCATGGCTGGATTCCTCCATTAAGAAATCCAGAAAATCATAAAGTTCAGGTCTGCTGTAATGGGGAGATTTTAAGTGGCATAAACCCAGTCAGTGCTAAACAGCAAAACATGTCTCATTTTACTGAAGCTACTGCATTTGCATTTGGTGGTGAAGGTAAGATATTTATTCCCTGTTAAATGACATCAT
This sequence comes from Porites divaricata, assembly GCA_038088405.1. Classification (NCBI taxonomy): domain Eukaryota; kingdom Metazoa; phylum Cnidaria; class Anthozoa; order Scleractinia; family Poritidae; genus Porites; species Porites divaricata. The sequence goes on from JBBMOI010000017.1 coordinate 5,378,054, forward strand.
TTCTCTCTTGTTACATTTTCTTATGAGAGGAGTGGTGGCCTGTGGTGTCCAGGTTAATAAGACCTTGCTGCACTTTGTGCTGTTTCTTTAGACAAAAAACTTTGATTCACTTTGTCCCTCTCCATTCAGGTGTGTAAATGGGTGTTGGTTATGATCCTTTGTGTTCCTGTTTTCAATCTGTTCTATGTTTGGACAATGATGTTTATGTTTGTGTAACTTGCTGTATTTTCTGTACTAAATTATGCATAAAAAATTATTTGGAGGACAGCAGTTTAAGTTAATAAGTGTTTTTCTTTGGATAAAATACACAAGGATAGTTAAATTCTATTAACATCCTTATGCATGTGCTGGTTTTTTATTTGTTTTTCCTGTTTTTTTGTTATTTAAATATGCTGATTTATATCTGCCTTTTAAAATCACTGTAACCATTTTCTGCCTACCCGTTTGCACAGTAATTAATATTGTTTATTTTGTCACGTCTTGATCAACCCTGGCCCCAGTTGTTCAAACGTTGGATAGCGCTATCCAGCAGATAGTGTAATTGATTTCTGTAATACTTATCCGCTGGATAGTGATTTATCTGGTGGATAGCGCTATCCAACATTTGAACAACCGGGGCCTGGCTGTGATGCTCACTGGTGGATCTGTTTGCATCTTGAATTATTAATGATTTGTTGTTGTTTTTTCCAGGCCTTTTTGCTGCAGCACATGATCTTAAGATTGAATGGGTGATTGTAAAAGGTATTTCTCACTTTGCCGATGGTAACAACCCTGCAGAAAATTCTTGGGAGAGTCATGCATGCATAATGGCAGCTTCTCTTGTATCCAACATGTTGAAGGATCCATTTGTGTTTGAACAATGGCCTCATTATGAAGGTTGGTGATGTGCTCCTTTTTTAAACATATAATAATTATTAAATCCTTACCTTTTGTGCTGAAGAATTAAGTTAATGTTTTTGGTTAAGTACTGAGGTTGATTTAAAATACTTGCTTTCAGACCTTGTTAATTATAATCTCTTATAATAAACTTGGAAAAGGATGGAGTTAAACATTTTCTTTGTCAACTGACAACTGTTGGAAACTTCTCTTTTGCATATTAGAAAGATAGCAGAATATTGGCCCTTTTTGAAAAATGTGGCCCCCAAAAATGGGTTGTAGGGGCCACTTTGGCCCTCAAGCAGAATTTTCTGGCTGGAACACTGATGATCCTTGTTTAATTAGAGCTTCAGTGGTATCTGTTAGGGGCCTGTAAGTTTGGGTGGGAATTATTTTGTTACTCGGGTAACTTTTGGTACCTCTTAGGCATTAAAATGAATTTCTTCCATGCCCACAAAGCTAGATTCTGTTACTTTCGAGGGGTAGTTTTTAAACCCCTGCCTTTTTTGCGGAGGGGGGGTTGTTTGTTTGTTCTTTTTTTAAGCATTCCTTGTATTTTTATAGGGGGGTATCTCCTCCTTTTGGTATCTCTTAGGGGTTAAAGTGAATTTCTACCATGGCTACAAAGGACGATTCTGCTACCCTCTTGGGATGCTTTTATTTTATTTTTTTTATAAGCACCCCTGTTATCTTTAATTTTCTTTTTTTGGTAAGGCAGCCAGCTATTTTTCAAGGGAAGTATCTCCTCCTCTTTTTGGTCCCTCTTAGATCTTAAAATGAATTTCTTCCATGCCCACAAAGCAAGAATCTGGACCAGTATCTTCTCTAGAACTCTACCCTCTGATTGGGTGATAGCTATGGTTTTGAAAGACCCAGTAAATATTTTGGGGGCTTATTTCCTGTTTTGAAATTGTTTTTGAACTGCAACTGCTTATTAGATGTCTTTCAGAATCAACTTAATGTGTAGCAGAAATCCTGCATACCCAAGTTTAAAAGATACATTTATTGTATATAGTAAACTGTGCACACTGCAAACAGACATATTTTAGTGAACTAAAATGCTGCTATCACCCGCAATTAAGTAAAAGCTAAGTTGATGTCAGCTTCCAGTCCCAAGACAAGCTGCTCAGTGCTTTTTGTTATTGAAACTTTATTATTCAGACCCAGACACTAAATTTGAGTAGTAAAACAACAGATTGATGAACATTTTTCCCAAATACTTTTGAATAACTGTTGTTTTGATTGTCTCACTTTAATTCTCGTTTTATTTCGTTTTGCTTACAGACCCGTCAGCAAGGAAACAGCCCTCTAGCTCTGTGGCCAATAAGGAGGAGTTACCAGGTACTATTATGTCCAATAAAGCAGAAATGGTACCAGACATACAGTTGATTTATACTTTTGAATAACTGTTATTAAATGTCTCACTTCAATTTCTATTTTATTTTGTTTAACTCACAGACCCATCAGCAGGGAAACAGCCCTCTAGCTGTATGGCCAATAAGAAGAAGTTACCAGGTACTATTATATCCAAAAAAGCTGAAATGGTACCAGACATACAGTAGATTAAAAATGCTTACTTTAATATGTAAATGACTTTTATCGTTTGTTATATTGCAATACAAAATGATCTTTATTGTAGTAGTTGTATATTTTCATTTCAAAAATAAGTAAGAAAGAAGAAGAATGATGTGATACTTCAAGTGTCAAATTCTTTCTTCGATCATTCAATCTTTCTTAGAATTTTGCTAAGGTATTTTTAACCTGTGTCAATCCTCGAGGTCAGTTATAAAAAATAAGAATTATTTTTAGCACTCGACCACAAACGTAACTAACAGTTTGGAGAGGTAGCCCTCTATGGGCGTGTTCCCTCCTTGAAGCTCTCTTCGTGGGGCAATGCCCCTTTACACTTGCTTTACTGATGCAGTCTTCAAAGATATTTACATCTACATGTTACTCGGCCAAGGTTGCCCATCCCGCCATATTCATAATTGTAATTGTGATTATTAATAATTCTTTATTTAGCTCACGGTGAAATTAGATTTCAGTTTATTTTTTTAATAACTGAAATTTGTGCTAGGTTATAAGAGAAATAATAAGAGCGAGCTGGGAAGCTAAATAAACTGTTAGATTTTCTAGTTAGCACCCTATCCAATTAAAGTCAGTGTAAGCAGTTGAAAAAGAAGAAAATAGAATTTATAAATGAATTAATAAATTAAATTAAATTTCTAAAGAGCATTCCTACACTATATTCTGGTGTTTTAGAGCCCTGATATCTACATGCACTGTTACTTACATTTCTGTTGGTGTATCATGGGTTGAGGATAATAATTGTTTTTAAATATGGAAATTTTATTTATATCTGGTCATCTGATCAGTTTATATATTATGAGGGCCTATATTTTGTGCGTGAGCCACTTCCCTTTAACTTTCTTCGCCTGTTAAGATATCAAGTTATAAACGAACAATTCTTTTAAAAAAGGAACGTAAAATTTTCTTTAATAGATTCTCTCTGTCTCGAGGAATGCCAGAAGCAGCTGCGATCACTTTATGAAACCAACAGCAAAGTCAAAATCGTTCCGTGGGACCAAAGCTCTGCCGTTCATATCGATGAAATTTACACCCAGTTGTCTTGGCTTATGGATGAGAAGAAGCCCAGCGGAGTAACACAGAAGGAGCTTAAACACTATACCGACATTTTTGACGGTGGAAGACTTCATCAAACGCCAAAGCGCATTTTGGTTCACGGACGACCAGGTATCGGCAAGACCGTTTTTACGCAGAAAGCTACATTCGACTGGTCCAAGCACAAATTTAAAGGAAAATTAGGAAGATTTGATCTCGTACTTTTGGTCAAATTACGCGATGTTTGTGACCTCAACGATGTCCCAGCCATTCTGATCGCTGCCAATCTTCTTGCGAGTGATGGCCCAGTTTCCACTGATAACCTGTACGATTACGTTCTTCGCCACCAAGAAAAAGTGTTGCTTATTTTGGACGGCTACGATGAATACGTACACAGCGTAGAAAGGCAATCACCTGTTCTTAAAATCTGGGAGAAAAAGCAGTTGAGAAATTGTTGTGTTATTATAACGTCTAGAGACATGAAAGGAGAGCGATTGAAAAGTTCTAGCGATGCTCAATTTGAGATCGACGGTTTTGACCGTGAGCGACAAAAAGAGTTCGCCTGTAGATTCTTGAAAGATTATCAAGATGTTAAAGAGTTTTTTCAATACTTGAAGCAACAAGACCTGGAGGATATAGCAAAAATACCTATTTTGCTGTTGATGCTCTTGTTGGTTTGGAAAGAAAAGGATTGTGGAGGACTACCTTCATCACGGGTGATGATTTATGACCAATTCTTACAGACTATGTTTAATCATATGTCTGAAAAACAAGAAAAGCCGGCGGAAAAAGTTGACGACCACAAACAAGAACTCTGTAAAGTAGGAGAACTAGCCTTTGACGCACTTCTGCAAGATTTACTTTATTTTCCTCTAAGTACACTGCCGGATCACGTTTTGACTAAGAAACTGATCGAGGCCGGGTTGTTTCAGCTGCTAAATATGTCCGTTGTTAACCCGTGCAAAGCCGTACACTTCATTCACAAATCTATGCAGGAGTTTCTGGCTTCTTTATTTCTAAAAGAAGAACTATTATCTCAAGAAAGTAAAAACAATTCCCTTTTCAAAGTCGACTCGATTGAAAAGATCTTCAAGTTGAATGAAGTTTTTAAATTTGCTGCTGAAATGTCAGAAGAAGCCGCGCGCGAGATCTTGATTCATCTGTTGAAAATGGCGGCGAAGGAAGATGGAGAGTTTATCTTCGACAACGAAGCACCGTCACTCGAAGATTTGTCTAATGAACAAAAAAATCTTTTAACTCTATGTACACAGTTTTTCTTCTATTGCTCAGCAGACGCGAGAACAGAACTTTTCCCCACTTTTCTTTCTAATCTAGGAGGTGTTTTCATTTTAAATCCTGACCAGCTGAATATTGCAGCGAAGGAAAATTTTCTTAAAACTACCGCTTCACTTATGTACATATTTTTCTCTGATAGAAACCAGTATACAGAGCAAAGTTATAACAATTTAATTAGTTTAACACAGCAATTAAACGCTGTTATAGTTGGTAGAACAGGAGAACAGAAAGCATCAGAATTTTTGAATGTATTTCCATGGCGTAGTGTTGACGATTTTTTTTTAAAGAAAGAAGAAAACAAAACTCACCTTTATTTTACTACAATTGTAAAAAGTATATATCCTGAATTTCCTCTTCCATATAAAATGATAAAGACGTTAGTTAGTTTAGAAGAGACAACAAAGAAGACAAACATGAATGGTGATGAGTCAAGTGAAGAGAGCAGCAGCAGCTGTTGTTCAAAGCGTCGTCATGGTCTCTCCAGGGTTTGGGGGATTCACGCTGTGTTGGTGAACAGGTCAGAAGTGGAACTGATCAGTGAAATGATGCAGTTTATCACCGCTCCACACTGGATATATGTTTGGGGTGAATACGGTAAAGTGTTTGATGCTGAGGTAACAGAGTCTCTACTGAGGAGCATTCAACCAACACACAAACTGGAGATGTTAACACTCCGTGATATCAACATAACATCATCATCTGCTGTGGAGTTCATCAACAGAGTATTTAAACAAGATCTTCCAAACTTGAAGTGGCTCGACATGTCATACAATCCTCTTCTGGGTGAAGGAGTCGACAGCTTGATTAAACATCTCAGCTGCGCTCCTCACCTGGAGCAACTGGAGCTTTACAGAGTGAAGATGACTCCACAGCAGGTGATGGATCTCACAACAGCTGTACAGCAGCACGGCAACATCACTGAACTGCTGTCAGAATACCACGTAAGTTTTCCAATTTTATCGCAATTTGTTTCTTTATTCTTTGTTTACAGTTTATTTCTACTCAGCTCTTGCCTTTCGCCATTTTCTTTTCTTTGTCATTTTTAAACTCGACAAAACACGAGATTTGCTTTTGAAAACAAATCACAAACTTTAGCAGATTCAAAAAATCATTTCAAATTCATTTCTTTCAACTGATTAAACTAACTCCATAAAATGTTTTAACTGAGAACGTTAAGAGCAAGTAACTTTAGCTGATATTAAAACATGGAGTTGAACACAACAAGAGAAATTTCGTATCTTCAAGCAGCCATAAAATGATATTATTGGGTGAAAACAAGAACTTCCAGCAAAACAAAAGGACATAATTTCCACAGTATTAATTTCTGAATCAATTTTAATTCATACCTTTTCATAAAGTAACAAACAACAATCATAAAAGCAAATGAAAGATGTTCAGTTCATGTTCAATTCAAACTAATGAGCTTAGTTTGCTATTAAAAAAGTGAAGAGTAAACACATTGAACTCACATTTTCACATTTATCGTCCAGGGTTCCTATAAAAACAGTTTAAGTCAAGCGAAGTTCCTTTGAAAGTCCAGAAAACAAACAAGTCTTTAGTTCTTGAGCGTTTCTTTGGTAAATACTGGTTCTTGCAGTTCGGTGAAGCGTTGGTTTTTGAAATAACAACCCGCACAAATAAATTGTATCTTCGGGACAATGGTTGAAAGCAACACCAAAAAAAATTTTCCTTACAGGTAAACACTCCGCTGTTCTCCACTGTATAGCATAACTGTCCATTGCATGATTTTCATCGCGTAAATAGCATAAGTTTGTTTTCAGTTTTCCAAGAACACTCGCCATACAAATCAAATCCTGCGGAGCTTTGGGCTTTCTTGAAATATCCTAATAAATGATGTTTCCTTGAGCTTCGAACAACTCCTTAGCATATTCCTGAGTAAAAAGAGATGAATCCCTGTCTTTTGCCGGTAACATTTTCTTGATGTTTTCTTAGTAAATTTTGAGTTCATCCTGAACAGTTTGCCGTTGAAGAGCGAACTGAACAAACTACAAAAACAACAAAAGATGTCATTCAAAGCTTAGTGACGTAGAGGCAGCTGATTGGGTAAATCACATCGGATGATTTTACACGTGATGACATTTTCCCGCCTTTGTTTTATTACATAAAAAAAACCCGCCCGCAAAAAAAGTACACTGTGATCTGCGAGGCTGTGAATATATTTCGACATATTTTCAAAAGAAAAGGAAAAGGATTTGCTAATTTTGATTTTGATTCCACTATTTTGAATGCGAATTTCTTGTACGTGCGCCTTGATAAAGATAATGTTTGTCTTTCCAATCCCGCCGAGAGGGGAGAGGTACAGGGGGGAATCTCTCTCCTCCCTAAACTTGGTTTACAAATTGGCGACAGGTAACACTTGTTTCTTGAACTTAGTCGTAAAGTTCAGCGCTTTGCTTCTACACCAACATACCACACAAAGAAGGCGTAACCACCCTGTGTCTAGTGCCCTTTTGGCCCCCCCTCTCTCTCTCTATGTCACGCATCGCCGGAGAGAGAGGGTCCTCCCCCACATCTCTTATCATCACGCAAGACAAGTCAGAATCTTCGCTGGGAAAAATTTCTCTCAGCAAATACCTGTAAAGGCGCTTAAAAATAGTTTGTCAGTTGTTGTTAACACATTAACCTTGTGCTCGTAAAATTTTTGACAAGGTGCCGGGTTCGAATCCTGCTCAATCCTTCTGTCTTTCTCTTTCTTGTTTCGGTTTCGTTTTTGTTTTGGTGTTGTTGTTTGTTAAATATATACCTTGTAGAGCAAAGATAGTATATTTATGGATAAACAATCTGAATTTCTATCGTTTCGCTCAATTTTCATTCCTTTTTTATTGCAATGTATTCTACAAACCTAAAACAGTAACCACATACAGTCACAGACTGCCTTTTGTTATATAGGTCAAGTTTTGACTGTTGATCTTAGCCTTTGGCACGCGAGGCTTGTTTTGAACTTAGTACATCTTGTCAAAGTTGTTTTCTTATTAACAATTGTCTTTCGTTGGTCAGTGTAATTGCATTGTGCTTAAAATGAAGGTTTTGAAATGTGTACACGTCCACACTTTACTAGAGGGAGATGAGTAGTTTTAGTATTGTTTTGTATTTTGTTGCAGGATGATAAAGGGAACCCCAAACCTGAACATGAATGGCCATCAGAGGACTACTGGAAATGGTGGTACCCTCACTTGTTTCCTAATTCATCACCTGAATCAGCGCATGAGCAGGAGCAGGTTAGTCATCACTCAACTATTTTTGTGAAAGTTTATTTATTAAATATTTGTAAGACTTTCAGTGTTTGTGTGAACAGTTCAGTTTAGAGGTTTCCTGTCCGTCAGAGATGATCAAATACGCTCAGAAGCCTTCATTTATAAGTCTCCATTACGGAGGACTTCCGAGTTGGTGTCACTGAGTTAGTTTTCAATACAGTAAAAACTTGCGTGTAAGAACCTAGTGGCTTAATAACCTTCTTTAGAAATTTGCTTCTTTAATACCCAACAATATAAGAACCAGGTTGGCCAAACGAGATCAAGCAGGTTCTTATCTGTGGGTTACAATTAAATTAATAGTCACTAGCTTCGTTTATTTAAGTTTATGCATCAGTCATTTGAAACTCTGCCCCCCCCCCCCCTCCCCCAACCCCGGGACTTTGCGAAGAATTTAACATTTGTTTGGTGTTAAGACACCGCTAATTTCCCCGCTCCCCGGGCCAAGTAGTTTGTTAAAAGTCCCGTGTAGCCGGGAATTAATAAAGAGTAGTTCTAGGCTCGATTTCACCCGCTCTATCTGATTTGGTATTCTGTATTTGTTAAAATTCAAACCATCGGACCTGTTAATAGAAGGTCTCGATTGCGTTCCTTCAAATTCATGAAAAATGTTACCCTGGGTGCCAGAGGATATTTTTCTTACCTAATTCATGAGAACGGACCTCTGCGGCAAGTGTAGAAAAATGTGGTTTGAACGCTTACAAAAAAGTAACTTCTGTATGGTATACTTGTAAGGGCAAGGAGTCTTAAGCGAAACCCGGGAGGTGGGGGTACTTCCTTATATAAGCCATATAGGTATAGTTAATTCTCCCCTTGGGAACACCCAGATAATACGGACAGCAGCTAAATTCCCCGGCAAAAACAAATTACAGACGTTTGACTTAAATAAACTCCCGCTATTACGGATTCTCGCTAATGAGGACACTAATTTGAGGTTCCTACAGTGTCCGCTATAAACGGCCGGTTGACTGTAATTCTGACATAATTTCTGCCTAAATGTCAGGTCTGAAAACGGGTGTGGATTTTAGCGGAAGTCTCTTTTCCTTGGTATTCAGCGGGCGTGTTCCCCGCTAGCGGAGGTCTCTTTTCCCTGGTATTCAGCGGGCGGGTTCCCTGCTAGTGGAGGTCTCTTTTCCTTGGTATTCGCCAGGCGTGTTCCCTGATAGCGGAGGTCTCTTTTCCCTGGTATTCAGCGGGCGGGTTTCCTGCTAGCGGAGGTCTTTTTTCCCTGGTATTCAGCGGGCGGGTTCCCTGCTAGTGGAGGTCTCTTTTTCCTGGTATTCGGCAGGCGGGTTCCCTGCTAGCGGAGGTCTCTTTTCCCTGGCATTCAACAGGCGTGTTCCCTGCTAGCAGAGGTCTCTTTTCCTTGGTATTCAGCGGGCGGGTTTCCTGCTAGCAGAGGTCTCTTTTCCCTGGTATTCGGCGGGCGAGTTTCCTGCTAGCGGAGGTCTCTTTTCCCTGGTATTCAGCGGGCGGGTTTCCTGCTAGCGGAGGTCTCTTTTCCCTAGTATTCAGCGGGCGGGTTTCCTGCTAGCGGAGGTCTCTTTTCCCTGGTATTCAACAGGCGGGTTCCCTACTAGCAGAGGTCTCTTTTCCCTGGTATTCAGCGGGTGGGTTCCCTGCTAGCGGAGGCTTTTTTTCCCTGGTATTCAGCGGGCGGGTTCCCTGCTAGCGGGGGTCTTTCTTCCCTGGTATTCGGCGGACGGGAGGAAAGGAGGCCTTTGCTAGCAGGGAAATGTGTGTTTAGGGTTTTAAAATAATTCCAAAATATTGTGACATTGCATGTCCTTTAAAGGCAGTACAAAGATGATGAACCTTTCGTTTTTTCACGTCATAGGAGATGGAAAACCAAACCTCCGAGTCCCAATTCTTGCCTGAGTTAGAACAATTGTCCATTGATGAGGTAAAGCCTTCCTGCCACATTAAACAGCGTTTAAGATCGATCCTCGCTGAAAATAGAATTGGTTAATTAGGTTTGTACTTACGCGAGGTTGGTAAACGGTATGTCCGTTTGTTAACTGATGGTGATGACTTTCTGACGTGTTTTCTCCTTATCGTTAAAAGCTAAATGCGAGATGTCGTTGTCCAGTTTCTGATTCTGAGTTGCAGGGGAAAGCCTTCTTGGATAAGTGTTAAGAAATATGCAGCCCTCCATTGCGGAGGATTTCTGAATTGGTGGTTAATAATAAGGTTAAATGTTTTTGAAATGTGAACCCAACCCCTGCAAAGGAAGTGAAATGGTGTTTAGCATTGTTTTGTGATTTTCGAGTTTATCTTGGACTTAACACTGATATCCTTCTTCTAAAATCCTGAAATGCTGAAACTGAATCCTTCCATACAATAGTATATAATGTTTACGTCCCGGAGCTCAGATATAAAATGTCAATGACAGAAATTCTCTCTGGCGTAGCAGAGTGCGTCTTTAAACTTGCTAGTAGATAGGAAAGGCTGAAAATACTTCAGCTTCAAGGCCTCTTATTGGAGGATTTCTTGATTGGACTGTAGTTTATTACGTTAAGTGTGATCTTGTGCGTGAACTTTTTTTGTAGGCCGATCAAAGGAGGAGAAGAAGATGCTCGTGCTGTATTATCATGTAAATCACTGTGCAAGTTAAACAGGAATATTTAATATGATCCAACTTTCTGGAGTAAATTTTTAGAAACTTCAGGTTCTTGTCTTCAATTGTGTTTTAACTGAAATAGTTAAGAGAGTCCTGGTGCGCAATTAAACAGACTTGGAGTGGTGCACTGGAACAGAAAATGAAAACTGAGAAACTTCGCAAAACCAGGGGCGGATCCAGGGGGAGGGGGCGGTGGATCCAGGGGGAGGGAGCGGTGGATCCAGGGGGAGGGGGCGGTGGATCCAGGGGGAGGGGGCGGTGGATTGGGTGGCTAACCACCCTCCTTTAGAACAGCTCACCAAAAAAATGTACCAAAATATAATTCGTGGAAAAACATACCAAAACACTTGGGTCCCAAAGAAATCGAGGAAACTACTGTTGACAATATCTTTCCTTAACGTAATCTGCTCAGGAAAAGAGGGTACATTATGAGCTCTGTGCTCTTATTCCTCAAGTAATTACCTCTAAGTAGCAAGAAGCCACAGTAGAACTCATGCGCAGATCCACAATCGTTTGTAACTTTTTACGGCAATCGGTTGTAAATAGATACATTTTTTATGGAAAAAAAAATTCCAAGTTGAACACTTGTCAATATTCTGTCTGAATGATTCAGAATCCCAGGAATGAGGGGACTTGAGGGAGTAAAAAATCCAAAACATTTCCCGGTGGAGCATGACCTCCGGTCCTTCCAAGAAGCGTGCGCCTTCGGCACTCTTTTATGAAATCCGTCAGTATGTGTTCTAGATCCGCGCCTGGAACTTGCTCAAGTACTGCATGAGAAGTGGGGCCATCTGATACTCTTCCCATCATCTTTCAAAAGTCAGGAACCGGCTGTTTCGATGAATGAACCACTGGAAGCGACAGGCAACGTCGGATTATGAACCCATCTCGGTCTTCTCACAGACAGACAAAACGCAGACAACATCTTCTTCCCAAACGTAAGTGAACGTCTAAAAATTCTCGCCGTTTTGCCTCTGGAAAGCACGGAGGGGTGGAGATGTCATTTTCGTGTATTCAAATGATCCATACTTGGCTTCGCAACGCAAAGACCGCGGAACGACTCTCAGATTTGGCCGTCATCGCCGGCCATGTATGCAAATGTAGTTACCATCGATAGAAGCGTGGTTTGTGAGACAGTTGTGGCGCTGCACCCAAGACAAATGACGGCGTCTTTGCTTTTGATCGAGAAGGTTAGTAGGGTATTTCTTTACGCTCTACGTCTTCTATTTTGTGGCATTTCAAGAGTTTACAATGTTACAGTCTCCAAATCGCCATGTTTTGAGACAAACGTAGGACAGCTTAAAATAAATTAACGAATAGCTTCGAGTATAGTTTGGTGGCCGATTGGTATCAGCCACCCCCCATTAAAAAATCCTGGATCCGCCCCTGAAAATTGACTGGTGCCTTCGCAAAAACAAAAGGAAACTCGGAAACAACTATGAATCGTTTGCCACTTCTCCTGACTTCTGCAAAGATGGCTTCCCAAGAAACAAGGGCTCAGTTGAACAAATTAATAGGTTGTGTTTTCTTTCGTTGTGCGATTAGTGGATTTCGAATAATTTTGTTACTTTTACTTTCTGTTTCACGATCCTTTGTCTTTCGCCGTAATTGTTTGACAACATCCATAGGAGTACGGCAATTTTTTGCCGGGGGGGGGGGGGGGGTAAACCATTTGCCCAAACAATTCTCGCAAGTTGCCGAAATTTTTCCGAACCATTCGAAACGAAACGAGGCCCATACGATGCAACTACATAGGTCGTACTGGTATATGAACTTGACTCGATACAGTTTTTCAGGGTCAATACCTCCCAAGTTCATTGAGCATAAACTACGTCGCCATGAGCCCAGACATTTGGAAAAATTGCCACCACAGATGAATTCAATCTGGACAAGGATTCATCGGTTCATTTGATCTACCATGATCCGAGTGATCTTGGATCACTGATCCTGATCCAGATCCAGATCATCCCAAAGGAAAGCACCCTTAAGAGAAAGATGAAAATTTGTCATGATTAGGGCTGCAATAACATTGGAGTTGTCATAGCAACGAAATGACGCCATTACCTATTTTACTTATTTATTTTTATTTCCCAAATACTTGCTCTCCATCGATGAGATGATTCTTAGCAATATTTCTCGTCACTGGGAACTGTTCTTCCAAAATCGTTCACGGGAGCGTTAAGTTTTCCTTGATGTTCGTGAATTTAAAGCGGAATCTGTAAGAGGGTTATCGAGATATTTTGAGTTGAAGTTTTTATCGTTAGAAAATCTTGGAGTTTGGCCGTTATCTGTAGAAAACAAAGCGCTTTCACCTCATAGTAGTTTCAATCTTTTTAAAAACGTGTGTGAAAGAAAATGGAGATAGCTCCGGCCGTTTGCAAGAAAGAAGGATTTGATTTTCTACCCCAAGTTTTAATACGGTTACATATGGTAAACATTCCTTGCGATATCTTGGGCCTAAATTGTGGGGAAAATTATCCCCAAACGTAAGATCAGCTGAAACGTTAAATATTTTTAGGAAACGGATACGCAAATACGATATTAGTCTGCTCATAGATGATGGCTGCAAGGGCTGTTCCCTCTGCTCCTCATAATTATTTTATACAGCTTTAAGTATTCTGATAACTGCTCATCATGATCATTTCATTTTATATAGCTTTAAGTTAATATTTTATATAGTTCTAAGTATTTCTAATTATTCTTATATATATTTTAATGTCTGTTAATAAGTGTTAATTAAGTCTGTGTCCCCAAATTAGTATGGGATTTTCCCAGGCTATGTGGCCTTGACACATTAATAAAGTTTATCTATCTATCTATCTAGTATATATCAACGCGCTCTTGTTGGTGGTTTTGTAAACATTTCCGTCTACTTTAACAAACTAGCGAATAATTTTTAAACCGCTCGATAGATTTTTTTAAAAACTTTAGGATCCTTCTCGTGATTTAAACTGAGAATAAGTCAACCGCTTCTTCATTTTCAGACCCATTGATGATGTTATCTGCCATACTCTGTTCTACAAATGGAGATGATTCTAGAAGTTTATTCCAATCAATTCACGACTGGAAATAGCCCATTCCAGCTAGTGCAGTGCAGTACAGTGCCCAACAATAAAAAAAACCTACAAATATGTAAATAGACATTATTAATGATACCCTTCCCTACTAACCAGAAACTCATCACGTGCTAGGCAACCACTGTCTCATGTGAATGTAACTGGTTTATTACGCTGACTTCAGGTTAAAATAGAAAATGTTTATCTCGTAAATATGCTATAAAAAAATCGTGGAAACGTCTTTAACAACTGGCTTTGCCCAAATTTTCTCTTGCTGCCCAAAAAATCTAAGTTGCCCAAAATTTAGGGGCTTGCAGCCCCCCTCGCTCCCCCCCCCCCCGGCCCGTACCCTTATGACGACATCGAGTAACATTAACTTTAGCTACTCTTTATTTGCGACAGTAACAATGTCGCATTAGCTATTGCAGTACGATTTAGGGCCTGTTTGCATGGAGGTGGGGGACCCCAGGTAGGTGGGGTAACCGGCCTGTGCACAAAATCTCTCATTTTAATTTAATCACGTTTACATGATAGGTGGGGTGACCAGCCACATGTTACCTCGCCTACCTGGGGTCCTCCACCTCTATGTAAACAGGCCCTTTGCAAAAAAACAGAGAAAACTAACAAAAAGACCAATCAGAAAATTCATTTCACATTGCTAATCAGAACGCAGAATTAAAAATAAGGCGTCAACGTTATAACGCAACAATTACTGGTTTGCACGTGACGTCACGGCGGCCATGTTGGTGTTCAAGAACAAAAGCATTCCTCTCCTCTGGGAACAAAACTCTATTTTCATGCAAATTCTTCGAGAAAAGTTTCTTTTGTTTTGAACCCCAACATGGCCGCCTTGTCACGTGGTTGCAAACCAAGAGTAGAAACAGTACCATTTTTGATTGGAGCATGCGCATTTACTGGCATACATCACTCTGACATAATCGTTTTCAAAAACCTGCGTTTTCATCCATTGATACTACTGCAGCAAAACTGCGTTAAGGATTCATGGACAAGAAAAATTGTTCTGGTCAACACTCGTTTGGTTCACTTGCCACAGAAACCAGTTTTAAAAGCAGCATTTTTGTAGAACGCATGAAAAGCCATCGTACATATAAGTATGTATATCTAGACTGTATTTTTTAGCGTAATAGCGCTACCAGCGATCTTGAGCAAGTACGAGCGACGATCTCTAAGGTCTTTGTATCTTCACTAGGGATCGTCACAACTTTGATTCGTCAGAAATACCCATAGATAACCTCACGCTTTGAACGAACCTCCTTTGGACCAAGATACAGTGTGTCATAGATTAATAAGTATTTTTTTAGTTGTATAATGTTTCAAACTGAATGTTTGTGTTGAACTAGACTAAAATTGTTTTAAACTAAAGTGATATATAGCTGAAGTGATGAACTGTTTCATTTCACTTAATACATTCATTGCCGGCTGTACGGATTGAATTTCTAGTCTCGTACATGTTATCCATGTTATACATGTTAGGCGAACTCTGCGGCAAGCAGATGTCGTGGAGCCCTCTTATTTTTTGTATTTTTACTTACCAAAATAAATTTTTTACTTCCAATTTTAGCCGAGTTTCTTCTTGTGTTTGCGATAACCTCCTGGACAGATACAATTTGGGACCCGCCTGGCCCTAATGCATCAGTCCACATACCGCTGACCAGGATCTCGTATTACTGCCATCGCTTTGATCGATTTTCGCACCAGTCGTATTCTTGTATTGAGATTCTAACATTATTACTAGCCTGCATGTTTCAGACGTTCAGATGGGGGAGTGCGGCGTGACGTCTCGCTGTTTTTCCTGCCCACATCTCTTTGCGCCGTCATCAAAATCTGAACGCCAGGAACACGCTACACAATGACAGACGATTATCCCTTCCCTCCCCCGAAAATAGTCGGTTGCACGGTGTGGCCAAACCACCCCCCAAAGGGCTTATCAAAAGGTGACAATTTAAAATAACTTTGCTTTCTTTGACTCTTTCCAAACCAAACGTGGCCTGAAAATACGAAACATCAGGCCAATCAAAATGGCTTATAGGATGACACCAAATGTCAAATTATGACGTCACATTTTCTGACGTCATTCTTCCGTAAATTTTACACAAAAACGGGATACCCTTCTTGTAAAATAAGTCTCAATTTAAGAGTTTTATCGTTGAGTCATCCTTGCTATTTAAGTTACACATAACACATCTTTACTGTCGAAAGCTAAAGGAAAAAGAAAAATTTGAAATGAAATCCTGGGACAAGACCGATACTCAACGTAGTTTTATGGTAACCTGGGAAATAAAGTTACTGATTTCGCCCTGTCAACGACTAGACCTTCGCGTGGCTCGGATGTCCACGTAGAAACGGAGGTCCTGTCTCTTCTAGGAAATGTAAAACAGTGCCTTTAATTAGTACTTGCCTGGGTATTACGATGACATCGCTATATAAAGCAGTTTTTCTGTCACGTGAGAGGAAACCGGGCTTTTCGGTCAGTTCCGATCATAACGTCCAGCCATATGGTATCTCTGTTCACGTTCTGTTTTTGTTGAGATAGTTGCTCACGAATCGTCTTTAACGCGTTGTCATCGGGGATTTAGTTTATCGTCGATGCAAGTCAAAGCTGTTGTGCCGCAAGGTACAGTGTTGGGATCCGCACAGTTTTTGTTTTTCATCGACGATATTTGTAACATGCTAACTTCATCTAAAAGGTGGTTCACAGATGACAAGAAAATAAGCCGTATGTTTTAAACGTGAATGCATAGATGAATACGGTATCAGTCTTCATAGATCCTACGTTCTTCGGCATATTCGTTTGCGGTCCTTTGCAGTCCTTTGTGGTTAATGTTTGTACGGTATTAGTATTATTGCTGCTGGCTTCTCAGAGGCAGCAAACCCAATTAGCCCAAGTTGGTCTCCCTGCGCATAACTTGGACATCCTGTGGGATCAAGCGATTTGACGCGGTTACGGGTGTTTAGAAGGCTTGACCTTGCCTAGTCCCACTTAGTCCCTGTACAGCGTCTTTCCAGGCCTTCTCGGTCAATTTATTTCGGTGACGTATCCGAGACGAGCGACCGGGAGACTTTCTTGGACCACGTACCCCGAAATGCATCGGCCGCGCACAATATTGAGACCTATGGACTAGGCAAGGCTTGGCCTACCGTTCGACCTAGGCTATGGCATAACCAAAGCAAAGGAAAATAAGAAGCAGAGAAGTGGGAAAAAACCTTTGCCGACTACTATGGAGCGTGAAAGCAAGACCACGACTTTCTTTTTCTTTTCTTGAACTTCGATACAGTCTTTTAGGAACAAGCGCGATAAAGTTTGAAGCAGCGCGACTTCACTTCTAGAGTGACGTTTTCGTAGCCGTCGCCTTCATTGTTGCTTAAGCTCCCAATTGTTTCCACTGGTCGCAAAGATTTGCTATTTAATCAAACTAGTTAAGTCAAATCCTATCACACTGTTTATAAAAAGAAAAACGATTTTAAACTCAACGTGTGAAAGCAAATAAACAATAAATAACCCGCACCTTTTTCAGTGCAGCACAAATGCTGCTCTTGACAGAGGGTGAACTCCCGTGAAGTGCTGCGAGTAGAATGGCAAATGCCTCAACATTAAAATTCGAAGGGAAATATAGTAGCTGGGGGTGCTTACTGCAAAACACTGTGACTATGGCTTTCCTTTTTGTTGTTCCGTTTCGTTCAGTTTACTTTGGCCTTGTGGGAAGCTATGGCCATTATTTCTAGAGTTATTAGTCGAAGCTGCAGTTAACAGCGTATCGATCGATGATATCTTAACTCCAAACAGTGGAAGTGACAATCTTAAATTGGAAGTACCTTGCTTAGCTTTAGCAATTTGTTCTCTTTTGACTACGATCAATACAGCATAACACCTGTAAGAGTTACCAAAGCCAAATTATGATTTAACCAGTACGTTGAATTGCGCGTTCTTTATGAGTGTCTCATTTGTCAAAGTGACATGGCTATAAACACAAAAAAAACATCGCCAGACTGAAATGAAAAAGTACTCCACCAAGTGCCCTGTCTAAGTAGAAGTGCTTAACTTGTCTCATTAATGTACCAGGGGCACCCAACGAGAATATAGTTCAAAACCACTTAAACATAGCATTGTTAAACGTATTTTATTTTTTAAACGGTAGAGTATAGGCAAATTTTTATCCCCTAAAAACTTTTTACCTGTCCGGATTTCCTAGCTGAAAGTCTAGTGATCCGAAAATTATAGGGATCGAAACTTACCTTTTCGAAAATTTCAGCCAGAAAAATGGCTCCCGAAAATTCTAGGTGACCTTATTAGGGTAAATATCTGTTTAAAATGGGCAATTATACCTTTTTTAGATGTTCGAAAATCCTAGGAGAGGCAGGCAAGCAAGGAATTTTACAACAAATGTTCCGAAAATTCTAGATTTCAAATTGTCTTCCGAACAGACATTTTCCGAAAATTGACGTTGGGTGCCCTTGATTTACGGATGTCACAAAAATAAACACAAAGAAGAACACCGTCCACGACTTCAAAACACGCGCGCGCGTGTATAATATGTTTTTAAAATACACGGCAAAACAAAAAATTTTACACGTGCATGTCATGCCTTTTTGTACATTTCTTTGCCATCGCTGCAACTACATGACTACGATTTGAAGCTGCCTAATATTATGTTTTATGGAGGACGTGAGCACTGCGCGACCACGAAATTGTGTTTCTCTATCTGAACTTGGTTATATGTGGTAGTTTATAGGAATTCTACTTCAGGAAAGTTCGCCAACATTTGACAAGGTAAGTGAGTTGGCGACAAAGTAAGCGAGCTGCTACATGACCCCTATTTCATCACTTTCGGCCACGTGTTCGTAGACAAGAACCTTGGCCTTGTAGATTCCATTTACCAGCGCTTTTCGAAGCGCTTTGGAAACTCCAGATTTTGGAATTTGATTTCCTTATCACGCACAAAATTCAAAGCCGTCGAGTTTCAGCCAAAGTACGACAAAGTTATCAAGTTCTGCAATTGACCGCTCCAGAAAATACTGTAACATACCATAATACTCTTTGTTGGTCACTCCGCCAAAATTTTGCATAAGCAATGTTTTTCAGTTTCTCTTGGGGCCATTTAACTCTTAAGAGAAACTGAAGACAGTGCTTATGCAAAATTCTGGCGGAAACAGTAT
The DNA here is from genome assembly GCA_038088405.1 of Porites divaricata. Taxonomy (NCBI): domain Eukaryota; kingdom Metazoa; phylum Cnidaria; class Anthozoa; order Scleractinia; family Poritidae; genus Porites; species Porites divaricata. The sequence goes on from JBBMOI010000017.1 coordinate 5,396,971, forward strand.
TATGACTAAAATGTTATGGTATTTTCTAGAGTGTCAATATGGATTTCAATCAGATCTAAACGGTAATTTGCGTTCTCTATTTTTAATTGTACCTCTAATTTCAATATTCATTACTTCTGTAAATCTCAGTAATAACGCCGTGTGTGATACAAAGTCACATCCGGGATTTTTGCAAAGCATACGCAAGATCCGCCATGGTTTGAACTGCTTGGCTACAGAAGGAGAAAATAAAAAGTTTTCTTTAGCCGCCTTTAGCTACAATCATGTCAGATTTATTTGGAGCTGGTTCGGAAGATTTGGATTGGACCAGTGATTTAGGGGTAAGCAAGCCATTTACCTTCTCGAGCTAGTTGGCGTTTATTGCGAAACAATCTTTCAGTACTTGCCGACCACTTAGTGAAGTAAAAATTATGCTTGAAGTATATTTGCTGGCTTTACTTGTAAATGACAGCATTGTTAAGATTTTCTACTACAGATGGTTTCCCGCCCAGTGGGTGAACGGTTTATAGAAAATGTTGAATGCACAAAATAAACCAGCTGAATGGAAAGCTTAATGCTTGTGTAAAAGCAAACAAACAAATCGAAAGAAACTGATTGGGTTAATTTACAAGAACTCTCGTGAAGTCTTACCGTGACCTTTGTTTAAAAACAGGAATACGAAGGAGAGAGAAACGAACTCGGAGAAAGGCATGGATATGGAAAAGCTGTTCTACCAAATGGTGATATTTACGAAGGAAACTATGTTAATGGAAAACGACATGGGCAGGTTAATATTTTGATAGACTTTTTACGTTAGTAAGATTACTTGTAGCAGAAACAGACATTAACTTCATAGGCTATCAACAGGATACCTTTTTATTAGAATTGGCCTTTTTGTGGTTTGCTTGATTCTTGCTCAAGTATATTGCTTTACAAAAAATTAACCAGGTAACCTTTCTAGATTTTTTAATTAAACCGAATTATTTTTAGTCCAGTATCTTTGGACCAGTGTTTATTTAGAAGAGGGGTGGAGGAAAATCAACGGCAGGGGTGGTTTTGTTCGATGCCTTATAAATTATTTCTGTTTGTGTAAAAAATAATTTGTTTCAAACCTAAGTGTAATGGCATTCTTAAATTCTGTGGCCATTTGACAGTGATGAAGACCAATACCCATCTATCTCCACCTAAAACAGCCTGCTTTATGCATCAGTCAATTCCACCTGCGCCCAGCCCCCCCCGGGCTAACCCCCGGGAATTAGCCTTTTTTTTCTCATGGATGGCAAATTCCTGGGGGCTGGAGCACTTAAGCTGTCAAATGCCCGGCGGTGGGGACGAAAGTAGAGGGCGAATGCCCCGCCCCCGGGGTCGTTTTAATCCCAGTTTTCATTTTCGTACGCTGCAATAGATCGCAAAGTTGTTCTAGCAAAGAAATGAAGCGTGTTTTGAGGCCCAATTCACGTTTTCTTGAATTCGAAGGTCGCAAAATGAGTTGAATGAGTTGGTAGCAGTTGCAAACCGATGATAAAAAACCATTCAGACACAAAAACACCGCGAAAATTGTGGCCTGATGTGAAACGCGTAAACATTTTCTAACACAGACGTTTTTAATTATACATATTGTAGTCCTTGATTTCAAATTTGCAAGCTTTTAATATTTCCAAAAGCCGGAAATTTATTAATTACCATATAGAATGAATCAAATGCGGCCTGTTGCGAAAAACGCGACAATTCATTCACGCTCTTGCTATTTGCTTTAAAATTATGTCTTTTTAGATTACAGTACATATTGAAATTACAAAAAACATATCTTTAAAAACGTCGACAAGTTTTTCTAGCCCTTGCTGGACAAGCCAATCCGCCACAAACTGCTGATCTTTATCTCGGAAATTCTCCATGTCGACCACGTTTTAAAGTTAACAACGTGCGTGTCAAAAGCCCAGGGGTGCCCCCGGGACTGACAAGGCTGGCAAATGCCCCGCGGTTGCCCGGGGGGGGGGGGGCTGGGCGCGGGTGGAATTGACTGATGCATTAATGAATGAGTTTGGATGGAATACATTTTTGAAGTCATAAATCTTGTTTAACATAGTCACTCACTAATGTTTCAACTTCCTATCACCCCTGATTACTGCTTAGAATTTAGTACCATCCACTGTACAGTAGCCATTGGCTAGTCCACTTCATGCACCCAAAATAATGTGAACACAAAACTACATAACAGATACCTACAATTTTTTCTGGGAGGGTCAAATTTAAATTATGAATGGAAAAAGGGGAACCACTATTTAGACCTGATGGGGGATGGGGAGGAGAGATCCTTGCAGAAATTTTTACCATGCAATACAGTTTCGCTGCGGCCATTTCCGTAAATAATAGCCAACCTCGTGTCATCCTACATGCATGATCTAGTATGAAGTACAGGCTAACATTTAAACCCAAATTTTGCCAGTGCCATATCTTATATTTTTCAAATCTGAGTTGCATTTCTGACAGTATTTTCATATCTAAAGCTGCACTAGATCCACATTAGAGATGGGGTGGATTGATAGTACAATGGGATTATTCCCTTTGAGGGTACATCTCCCCTACAAATGCACTTAGCAGGGTATAAAACGTACAAAGCTTGGGCTAATGATAAGATCATACTTGGTACTCATGTTTACAGGGAACATACACATTTCGAAATGGAGCCAAATACAGGGGTTTTTATGATGAGGGAAAAAAGAGTGGTGATGGAATATTTGAGTACCCTGATGGATCTAGATATGAAGGTATGTACAGTTATTTTCTTTAAAGTTTTCAACTATGATACGAAAAGCCAGTGTATGTACTTAAACTCACTGAGATACTAGATGCTTGGTATAAGAGCTTGGCTTAGTTCTTGGCCTGTCAGAATGCCTGTTTTTTGACTAGTTTTGGGGGAATAAATAACCTAAGGTTATTTCCCCATTTGAAAATGATTAAAGTTTCTAAAGAAGTACCTATGTAAAAAGAGCTAAAACCGCCAGTGATCTAACCAAGAATACAAACATTTCTATAAACACAGGAAATCTTCTGAAAATTATGAAATATAAGACAATAGACTTAAAAACTTCTAATAAGGTTTTCTGCTTGTCAGCATCTGATAGTTGATTCAGGAAGTGCACCTCTGATTTCAGCCAGGTCTCCTTGCAGCTCCCCAGCTTTCCCACATTAAGATCAAAAGTGGTAATAATTATTGCATAGTTCAGCTATTATAAATTTTAGTATCACCTCCACAGGCAGGTGGGAAGATGATGAACGTAACGGTCAAGGCATGTACTATTACATAAATGGTGATGTGTATGAGGGAGAATGGAAAGACAACAAGAGACAAGGAAAGGGTGTTTACACATGTAGTGCCACGAAACTCAAGGTTTGTTCACACCCTACAAGTTTGTCTTCAGGGTTCATACAGAGTCTTCAATTCTTGAAAAAGTCTTAAAATTTGCCCAGCAAGTCTGGAAAATAGAGATAAATTCTGGAAAAATGGTAAAAAGTCTTGAGGTTTTTCTTTTCAAAGGTACAACGGGTGCTTTATAAGTGATTTTTTTTCATTTTGGTCTAATCTTATTCAATCTCACCTGTATGTTTGCATCACCTATTGAAAAAAACTTTGTTCCTCGGGTTAAAGGTCTTTATTGATCTCCTAATTTTGAGAACCTTAAGTTATTGCTTTATTGCTAAACATGGGCTTTCTGTGAAGTACAAAAGTCTAAATTTACCACCAAGCATTCCTTAGATAGCTTCTACATGTGCAAGTACTGAGCGTCAATAACCAGTGTTTCGCAGAAGCCACACAAATTTTAGTACTAAAAAAAGCACCAGCACAGATCATCTTTTCATTCAGAATTTAGTCAAACTGCAAAGTTTCATAAGGATTCATCGCGAACCAGAAAAAGTGAACTTCCGCCTGTAAAGTCATCCCCCAAGTTTGAAGGCCCCATATCTCTATTAGTTTAGCACAAATATCCTCATGCATGAAAGTTCCAGTTTTTATAAATTCAATATGATCAATAAGTTATTTATTGATCTAGAGCAGAGTTATTAAGTCTATGTAACAAAACAGGAATATTATTGCAAATATTGTGTGACATCTGCAAAACATGCTATATGGGCTCATAGATTGTCCATGCTTTCCAAATAATAATAGTTCTAGTCCCTGGGGCCCGAAAGTGACTTTTGTTGTACTCCTTTTGATTCACAAGCTAAGTAAAAACAAGGCAGATTGGAAGGGGATTTCACAGTTTTAACACACTTTGGGCTAAAAAAACAAAAGAAAAACATTATAAAATAATAATTTTTAGAAATATCCGTTGATAGCTTCTGCATGCAGACTTGACCATGTTATGTTATGTCCTTATTGGTTTAAGTATGATGGAAGCTGGCTGAATGGAAAACTATCTGGACCTGCTAACATGATTCTACCAAACCATGTTTATCTGGGAACATTTTACGACAATTTAGTAAGTATTAATTCTTATGAAATCCATGTAGACAGAGATCCACTGGTTTGCGTAGAAATGACAGGAATAAAACAAGTTACATGTAACATAATAAAATAGTAAATTTATAATAAGCTAAAAAAAATATTATCAGGGGCATAGCTATCCCTACAAAATCCCCCCTTAACTTTTTTCAAACAAAAGGCAGTGTTTTCCCCAATTTTTGTCGTTGTGCAATTAAGCCATAAATTTAGCCTGAAGAACATAGTCTTCATCATGCCAATAAAAAATGGAAGTCTAATCAACTCAAATTATGATCATTGGACTAATGTGTAGCCCATTTTGGTCTGTAGCCACACAAGTGATTAAAAAAAAATCAGACAACACCACATATTTTAATCAACAGTATATATATATGATTATGGATTACACAAATTTTGTACTTTATAATATTAATCATAACCAAACCAAAATGAAATATGCAATAATTTCAACTTATATTTAATGAAAACACAAGATCTCCTGAGTTGCTATTCCTAAGTGTGGAAAAATAACGATATCGGAGTGTATGCAGCTATCCCAGTATGTATATGTGCATACAGTCCAATTACATAACTTATTATTGTACTATCAAAAAGGGTTTCCTATTACATTAGGGAACTTAAGCAATGATGACAGAGATGGCTTAGTATGAGAACGTCACTTCAAAAGTGAATTTGCTCTAACTCAAACTTTTTTGGGCGTATTCCATCTCGTTTAATTTGTCAAATGTTGGCAAATTTTTTTGGAGTTGAGTTCTAAAGGACTATCAAAGTTCAGGAAAAGAAAAAGAAAGTTGTTCAGACTTGTGTTCCTGTCCTCGACAAAATGTAAAATTTAGGCACTTTCGCGTTGCAGGCGAACAACGATGGCTAAAAAATGTACAAAATGCTGTGATGCACCTGCAAAGTTGTTGTTTTACCAGTCTTAAACCCTATTGCTTTTTTGCTGTCGCTGTTGCTTAAAATTTTGCTCCCAGTATTGTCCTGCTAATGCTGAAATCTGGTCTTCCAAACTTGGATAAGGGAGTTTCATGGGTCTCAAACTTGCATAGGTAATTTACATTGTTGTTAGAACTAAATATTATTATTTAATTCCACATACTAGCCATGTGGACCAGGCAGGTATGTCTTTGACTTTGGAATTGAACAGCATGGGGAATACATTATTACTGAGCAGGTATCTACATTTTAGTTATTTTATTTTAATACAAATCAATAGGACCATATTATATGTCTAAACCAAATAATTTTATAGATGTTCATTACTACAATGTTTTTCACCATGAATCTACCCCTCTTTGACAAGTCCAGTCTTTGATAATATAAATATTTATTTAATATTAAGCAGCATGCACCCTTTCTTTTAGGCATTCCCCCTTTATATGTCTCTTGTGTCACGGCTGTGTAGTTCATATTAGGGTCTTTAAGATCCATCGACATGGACGGCAACAAGAATGCCATAAAAACAGTAGGTTTAATGAGCAAAACAACTTCGCATGTGCATCACACTTCTATGTACATTTTTTTCCCATTTTTGCATGTCTAGGACGTGAAAATGCCTAATTTCGCGTTTAATAGGGAATGTAAACAAGCAACAAGGAAATTTTATTTCTCTTTCTGAGCTTAAATATGGTCCCTTGAAATTCAGCTTTAGTTAAGTGGGTAGGAATAATTGCTATAAAGACTGAAAGAACACAAACCGACTTTTTAAGCGATGTTCTTGTTGCCATCGCGTTGTTGAATCTTAAAGTCCCTATTGTTAATATATGTTGACAGTTAAATGTCTATGGAGCTTAATCCTTGCAAAGTAATAACTTGCAAATGGCTAAATCACAGCTTTATGTCAAACAAATGTGTCTATCAAGCATTAAAATAAATGAAAATGTTACAGACAACAAAAACGACCTTTGAAAACTGTTAGCCAGTAGTCTAACAAGTTTTCAAACACCATCTGCTTAAATCTTTTTCAAGTTTGTTCATCGATGCCCTCTCATACTTTTTTTCTAATGTTTTGAGCGGTTAATTTTGTTTTGCTCAATTTGGTGACAGTTACAACTGTTTGAATTTCAATAAATTTTGTGACACAGCTCCTTTAAACGAGCCTTCCCCTTCCCCAACTTAAAAAAACAAGCACTTAATGGCTTAATAGAAGATTTATAGTATCCCACTGTATTATCTCAAATGAAGTGTGTAAAACCTTGAAAGAAATATTTATCTGTAGTGATATAATTTGTAATTTGTGCCTTTTGCTCTCAAAAACAGATAACAGGGAATGAGGATCAGACAATAGATTATCCTGTCTGGAAATGCAAGCCAGATCTTTATCCACTGGGTTCATCAAAATAGAGTATGAACAAAAGGAAACAATAACCTATCGCAAGCAATGTCAGGTTCATGTGTTAGACAGTTAGGGCTCAACATTCTTCATGTTCATTTGATTGCTCTCAAAGGTTTTCCACAGTTTACAGTCACTTTAATGTTTTTATATGATCTGTCTGGTAGAGAAAACCTTTTATCATCAAGCCCACTGATATATATCTGGTTTGCTCTTGTAAATCATTTACTTTTATGAATAAAGTAATTGTGTACCAAATCCACAAGAAATGCAAGTTTAAATATTCATTTTATTGAAGGCTGCACGACGATATCTATTACACTCAAACTTACGATTAATTTGGTTGGCTTACAGTAGTGGTATTTCAGCTTAATTTGAAATACCTACATGTGAAAATTACAAACCTTTTGTGGCTAGTAGTATAAACAAAATTTTAAATAGCATGATTTGTAGTGATATTTGGCATAAATAGCACTTGTGGTATTTCAAAATTGTTTCAAATTTCCCCCGCATAGTGGCTCATGAAATGACATATAACGATCTCGAAAAATCACTCGTGGTATTTATGCCAAATATCACTACAAATCATGCTATTACCTATAGTAATATTTTCCATTAAATATTGACAAACTGAAAGATTACTATGTACCACTCTCTTAAATAATAAAATTATTGTTCTCAACCTAATTCTGAAAGTAATAAATTAAAATGAAATAACTACCTACTTAAAAATATACTGGAAATGCTGGGACTTATGATATGACCATTTTCTTGTTATCGCCTATCAGTAAATTATGTATTATAACAGTCGAACCTCACTAACAGCCACCTCTCCACAACAGCCAGTCCATACATTGACTCTTGTTTAAACCTCTCTACAAGGGCCACTTTCTCTGTCCCAAAGGTGGCCATTGTGGAGAGGTTCAACTGTATAAGGACAAGCAATAATTTACTTAACACATGCTGATTAATAAAGAAGCAGAGCTAGTAAGTGAATGGTGGCCCCATGAACTGAGAATAAATTTATTCGTTCAGCTCACCCAGGTAATGGTATCAACAAAAATTACAAATAAATTTGTATACTACATAGTCTTAGAGGGAAGTATCACATATGCGATACACCAGACTTACATATCACTGGTATTAAATTTTGTATTTGTAATTATTTATTTGCCACACGATTACAATAATTACAAAAACCCCCCCCCCCCCCCCCCCAAAAAAAAAAAATGTAGGAAGAAATGGCGAGGAGGCCTAAAGGAAACTATAGAGCTTATGTTAATTAGGCCTCAATTACAATTTTTCGAAGATGGCACAAAAATTACGGCGACGGATACAAAATAATATCAGGTGGAAAATTAAACGCCCGGTAATCAATATTACGGAAGTTTACAAATAATGTTGAATATTAAAAGGCTTTTTCGTAAGATTCCTGTTGGAGTATACTAATAATTATTACAAATAAATGCCTTTTAAGGCATTTAAAAGTGCTCTTTTAAAGGAAAAAGGTGAGGAAGCGTTGATGATATTGGTGTTTAAGGTGTTGTAAAATTTAGGTCCTTGATAAAAAATGGAAAATTGTTTGGTTCGAGTACAACAGAAAGGCAGACGAAATTTACATGAGTTTCTTGTATTATACAAATGAATTTGACTTTGTAAGGTAAGTTTACAATGAAATTTTAAAGGTAGAGAATGGTTTTGATAGAAATACATGAATAAGCCTAGTGGTATTAATTATATATCATGAAATTTTAAGATACCAAGATTTTGAAAGATTGGATCAGTATGTGCATTGAAAGTGGTTTTAGCTATAGTTCTGATCTCTCATTTCTGTAAAATCTCAAGACGAATAAGGTTAGTTCTGTAGGTAGAGGCCCAAACTAAGTTGCAGCAAGAAAAGTATGGATAGACTAGAGAAAAATATAGTGTCGTAAGGTTTTCGTAGATAAATAGAAACTGCATTTACGAATAATTCTTGTACATTTAGAAACTTTATTGGCGACATGTGAGATTTCAGATTTCCAATTTAAATTTTCATCCATGATTACTCCCAAGAAAACTGGTACATTTATATTTTTCTTTGTTTTGCACTCACTTAAGTTCATCTCCAAGGTGCCAACACACCTGGTTCTGAAAACTTTAACCTGACATTTTTTTGTACTCTGTATTTTTATTTCTCCACTGAAGCTTATAATATTATGAATATCAATATCACTTTTATATACCGGTAGTAATTTATGAACATGTGAATATCAATATTATAAACATGTTACTGAAGTATTAATCCACATGTTTACTTCCCATTTTTAACCAAAGACACTTTTAATAAATTTATTTTAATGTACTGAAAAATATAGAATTTTTTAGTTAGACCACTTAAAGTGTATTTATCTTGCCATAAACATTTCTGTTAGGTTTTTACAGTGTCCAATCATTGGGAAACTGTCCCTTCATGTATAAAAATATTAGTATAATTACATCGATGACTATCGAAAATAGAGCGCTGTGATTGGCTAGGAGCTTCGCTTTATCCCGCTATAATCACCGTGCAGTGATTATAGCATTGAAGGCTAGCAGTTTTCAAAATGGCAGCCAGATTTTTGGATGTTTCGGGGTCGGAAATTGATCAATAATTTTATTTTCTCGAATAATCATCAATGTAATTATACTAAAACAATTAGTCGCCTCAGGCGACGTGAATATTGACGAATAGTCACCTCGACTTCGTCTCGGTGACAATTTGCCGATATTCACGTCGCCAAAGGCGACTAATTGTTAATTATAGGACAATATTATTCATGCATAGAATAAGGCCCCCAGTGACTCCTGGTGCCCCAAGAGTGACCAACATGAATTTTCTCCTCACAATACAATACATCATCAAGAGAAAAGGTTATGAGAATTTATGAAATAATCACCTATGGGAAAAATACTTTGACCTTTCTTCAAATCCCTTCTCTTAGACTAATTCTTTACGGCAATGTATGGAGATCATTCTGGATTTTTGTATGTGGATATTGCAACTAAAAGGGTTAACATCAAATTCTGACATTGATTCACAAGCCTATAAAAGGCAAATTGAAAGGAGAAATCTAGCCGTTTAATAATTCACTTGGGGCTTTTACTCCAAGCAACCCTTGATTTACTATTTAAGTTTCTTTTTTCCAAAGAATCTCTTTCTTGCAAATCTAACTATAAAAAATGCCCATACCCAGCCAATTAAATACAAACCTGTACCGCCAAGCTTGACAAAAAGTTTTGGTTTAGGAGACACAATGACTGTCCGATACCATAACAAAGATCCAGGTCCCAGACGCCAACAAATGAAAATTGTCATAAAGATAATATCATTTACTTTCGCAAGGAATGTTTCATACTGTCCTGTTTCTCGTAAAAACCATCTCAATTGTAAGAAAGGGTTAGAAATTTCTGTTCCAAGTATTGTCGCAATAAGCTCTGGTCCTGAATACTCGTTAAAAAGGATAAATGCTATACCACTCACTGATATCGTATGGTGGAACAACATGTCCAATCCTTCTGTTCTCATGTACAAACACCACAGAAAATCAAAAATGAAGTATCCAAGAGTAAATGTAGAAATGAATGTTTGAAAAGGAGTATTTGCCTCTCCCATAAACACCAATGGCCAAGGTCCTGTGATAAAACCACACCAGAAAGACAATATTGTGGTCAATGATGCATGTATTATAGTGACTAGTCGGCAGTTCCATTCATAGCTTCTATGGGGCTTAACAAAGCATAATAAGCAATACAAGCTTGTCCAAATAAAAAACATTGACATGCAGGGCAGCAAGAGGGCCATAAAATCCATGCTGGTGGATTACGTACAGGTCAATGCTAGAAGCAAAACAAAACAAAAAAAGCTACATTACAGCAACACATTCATTAATTAGTACATAATACATACTACAATGGTCTATCTTGACCTTGAATAAAAGGGGAAACCACCCCCTCCGACCCTGTGATATTAGGGAGCTTAAGCAGCGACGTTTTTGAGCGACGCACGTCAACCGGAAGGAGACTTTTTGCACTCTTGAGCCGTAATTTTGACCAAATTTTTGGGCAAATCGTCTCTATAAGAGTTAAGACACTTAGCAATACAAATATGGTAGCGTCAAGACTTATTAAAAGAGAAAAGGCTCACTTCCGGTTGACGTGCGTCGCTCAAAAACGTCGCTGCTTAAGCTCCCTATTATTAAGAGGGGGCCTTTGTTCCCACCCTGTTTTGAGGAAAAGATAAGGGGAGGGGACCCCTCCCCCGACTCGAAATTAAATTTTACCAGTTGCTCAAAAGGTACATAACATTATTAATCATTCAAAATATTTCTCCATTTCTGATTGGCTAAAATCCCACCCACAATTCATCATAACTAGCTACAGTTGACCAAATTTGGAAGAATTTTGCGATATGTGAACTGATGACATCAGTCGCGCAGCAAAATTGCCAGATTATTGAACGGTTAACCTACAAGACCTGAGGACAAGGTTGAGTTGTTTTGTTAGTGAATACAAAATGGTGGAATGTTTCGCTACTTTCACATGAAGAAGTAGGCGAACTATTGGCTAAAAACATAGCACGAAGACAGCTTGACGGACAACATTTGCCATTTGGAGAATATTTGCAGACCTGAACGACCTTTTACCTCCTAAACTTGCTGATAAACAAACACTACGAAGATGAACTTAACATCAATGGAGGTGAGCATGTTTTAGCTTTTTTTTAAACTAAAAATTATTTTGAATGAAATTAAATAAAACAATAATAATTATTATTGAATTCAGCTTTTGTATCATCTGAAGAATTATGGAGATCTCAGAGGGTGTTATCCACATTGGCTGATAATTCTTCAGATGATACCCAGTCTCAGTCAATAATTGCTAAGTATCTATTGGATCTGGTCCTGTGCAGTGGCACTGCTGCAAATGCTTTCTTCTTGGTTTGAAGATCATTTCCCATAAATTACGCCAGTTTTGCAGTTTCCTGGTTAGAGCAGCCATCATATAATGTAATTACCAAACCAAGGCATTTTAGTTCGCCCCTTTTGGATTTTTCAAGTACATATGTATTTGTGCATTTTTTCAATTCACAGTCACTCATCCTTGGAGGTTGTGGGGGGACGGAGGGGGGGGGGGGGGGGGTGGGGGTACTAGCCAAGCTTCTGGTATTTGAAAGGTTAGGGATTTCATTAGACTTGTCAAAATCCAACCTCAAGAGTTTCACTTTCTTAGCAGAGAGCAAGCAAAGCGACCTCCTGAGGCTCTTGCACAAGAGTGCAAGTAGAGCAAGCTTGTTTGAGTGCAAGAAAGGGTAGGGAAATCTCTCATGTCAGTCTTTCAAAGGACCAAAAGGCCAACAGATGCATTTTAGGGATGTGAAAGATGCAAGAAAACATCATGGTTAAGTGAGTTATTCATACTAAAAAGATGCATTTCAGCAGTTAAAAGGGATGCATTGTGAAAAACTAGCTTTGGGAAAGAGATACCATTTGTCAGTAGAAGGCATATGAAAGCAGTACCTGCTATGTCAAAAATGATATATAAAAGGACAAGGGGTTTGGACCTTGGGGTGGAGACTCCTGTATAAAACGTCATTGCCCCCCCTCCCCCCCCCCCCCCCCCCACTCGGGTCACCTCCAAAATAACCAGGGAGGATCATAGAAGGAAGCCGGTGGAATGTTGCCATTACTCTACAGTACATGCCACGCCTATTGTTACAAAAAAATCATTGACTTGGAAGATCAAATTTTCTACATTTGTTCCTCAGATATCGTTTTCTTGAGGAATAAAAAACCATCCATAATCCAAATGATCGTGAGAGGCATCCTCTCTTCTTGTCTTTGGAAAAGGGAGACGTGTCCCAACATACACCCTATCAAGCAAACCCGAAAACGCGACGTCCAAAATCTACTACTATTCGGCATTCAGCAGAATTAAATAGGTCAATTCACATTTCCCACTGCAGAGAGAGATTCCCTTGTAAAACCTTAAACCAATATGGAAGTAAGTTAACTTTTAAGCGCAGTGAACCTGAGTGAACTCTGGAACGCAAGGATTAAGCCGGTTGCATGCAAGAATGGGAGTTCTTTCCGCATTACAATCGTTATGATCAGATGCTAAGACAAATCAAACGAATGCGTTTACTGCTGCTTATTTGCTTTTTAATTTTTTTTTTTTTTAAGAAAAGGAGTACAAATCGAAGGCACTTTTAGCATTATCAGCCTGCATTAAATCCAAAACATCAAACTTTGCTTGATGAGCTTTGCGAGCTTGCCAACACTTGATCGATGACAAATAATTTTACTGCCGATAGCTATAGAATTTAATAAAAGCATTAATTAACCCTAGAATAGTGTATAAAACTTACCTGGGTTTGTCCCCAGTTAGGGTACGACCGTAAGTACGTGAGTCTTACTAACGCATAGCCATGTTTCTTGCAGCTGGTTTGCACGAAAGCGTTCAAAATTTGCGAGGAGTTATCGAAATAGTCACGTGATTTTAAACAGGAAGTAATTAAACCGGATGTTCATCTCACACTCTGCGCTGTGGCTATAACATTTACATCTCCGGTGGAAATGCAATCTTAATCTTGCAATGTATATATCGAAATGTCATGAAAGGAATAAATTATTTTCCAGTCTTTAAATGTATTATATTTTTTGTATCGATAGTTTTTACAGTGACGTCATCACATTGCAAAGTCAAAAAAGCGAGGTTTTGCGAACTCTTATTTACACTTAAGGTTGAAGATAAATTGAAAATAAATCTTTATATAAGTTTCCAGCTCCGAAGCATGTTTCACTTCGAAAATTCAGCAATTTGAATTTCCGAGTTTTACAGCGCGTGACACCAAAATAGGAATGCTGTCTCATCGAAAAAAGTCTTTCCTCTTGATTTTCAGTAGTTTAACCATTTCAAGTCTTAATAGATGTGTTTATGTGCACGTATGCTACCTCTAGAGTGAAAAGGAGGAGCTTTTATAGAAAAAGTGAACACCATATATAACAAGATCTACAAAGGTGCGTGAAATGTTTCGGCAAATAACTCAGAAACTGTGGACCACATAGACTTGAGACCTGGACAAATTGTTTATAAATCAGTCTTTTAAAACAATTCATTTTCTTGGCTTCTTCCACTTCTAGGTGATCTGTGACGTCACTGTGGGGGCCTGGGGAGAGAAATTTTAATGCCGTATCCCATAAACCAACGCGCGCACCAATTCAATTCAATTCAATCTGTCTCCGTCAGCTTTGGTTTATGGGATACGGCATTAAAATTTCTCTCCCCAGGCCCCCGCAGTGACGTCACAGATCACCTAGTTGTTTATTGCCTGATAGTGAAAACGAAAAATTCTGGTGTAACCTCTCTAAAGGAAAAGCTTGACTAGATTTTTTCCAACGTGTACGGAAGAAACTTTTGAAATAGAAAACAATAGTCAACCAGTCACAAAACAAAAGGTAACGGTTAGTTTTCTAATAGTTTATTGGCCCACTTCAATGTTACACTCCATGTTTGCGCCAGATTGTTACTGCCACACCTGCTATTATCCTGTTTACGTTTCCGATGTTAAGCAAAGACTGAGAGGCTAATTTACTGAAAGCTTTTTCCATGTCATGAACGAATGTCTAGTCTGGATGAAGATGTAACTTACGACTTAAGTCTGATTCTCTACATGGTTTAAAAACTAAGTATAACTAACAGCTAGACGCGAATTCAGGTTTGCTTTAATTTGTAGACAAAAGCGCCTAAGATAACAACATGGACAGAATGTATGGGTCCTGTTTGACTTTCGCCATAGTCATAATGTCTGAATGCTTGCTTCTAGCTTGCCTCGGGTTTTCTACTTTCGCCTTCATCTCCTTCGGTCGCGTTAGTTTGTTCCCCCTTTTGTTCATTGCTGTTCACCACGGCTTCCCCATCAGGTACAGTGCCTTCTTCAGCTGCTTTTTCCTGAACATTGCTCTCTACTCCAGCTGTCACTACCTGAGTACCACTGTCTGCCTCAGCTGTTGCCTCTTGGACAGCACCATCCTTAGCTTGTGGCTCCTGTGCAGTACTATCTCCCCCAGCTGTTACTTCCTGGGTAACACTATCTCCTCCCGTTGCTTCTTGAGAACCACTGTCTTCCACGACCGCTACGTTCTGAGAATCTTCATTTACAGCTGCTGCCTCCAGAGAACTGAAATCAACCTCAGCTGCCACCTTTTCAGCAGTATCATCTTGGACTAAATGCTCCTGAACGTTACTGTCATCCTCACATGCCACCTTCTTGGCAACAGCGGTTTCCTCCTTAGCAACACCATCTCCCTCTACGGCTGTCTCCCGACTTCCACTATCTACCTCACAACCATTTGGCCCGTCTACCTCGTCAGCACCTTTTGTTGCTTCACTTTTTTCCTGATCAGCAATTTTCCCGTCACCTAACTCCTTCCTGGCTTCTCCGTCTCCTTGAGATTGGTCTTCTCTACTGATCTCTTCCAGAGCTGTGTCATCCGGTGAAATTTCTTTCTGGGCAGCACTGTCTTCTTGGGCTGCACTTTCACTCTCTTTCTTGGTTACCTCTTTAAGAAAAGACACCTCCTCTTGAGCCACTTCTTTAAGGAGAACAACGTCTTGAACAGGAAGTTCATTTGCTACTGCATTTTCTTCCACAGCGCCCTGAGCTACTTCCGGTGTCGTTGCATCCTCCTCGGAAACTGCAATTTGAGCAGCACTATCATCTTTAGATTCTCCTTCCTTTGTAGCGTCCTCTTCCTTGGCTAAACCATTCTGGGAGGCGCTCTCGTCCTGAATACCTGTATCTGTGTCTTTCTCTAAGGCTTCAACAACTTTTTCATTGACAACGGCCTCTTCCTTATTGCCACTATCATCCAGAGCCAATTCTTGTGGAGCAGTTTCATTACTCATCTCCCGAGAAACTTCAGTCCCCTCTTCTCGATGTTGTTCTTGAGTCTCGTGCTGTTTCTGTTCATCAGCTTTGGTTCCAACCTCAAGTGCATCGGCTTCAGAAGTACCTGTTTCCACTACAACAATCAATGGAATCTCGTCATCCTTGGCTTTCACTTCAGCAGTCTTAAGTATCATCTCGTCAACGACTTCTGAAATGCATCACATTGTTAAAGGTAAAAATCACGTTTTTTGGAAATGGTTGAAATACCCTTAAGACCTGGCGCCAGTTGTTCAAACTCTGGAGAGCGTTATCCACCAGGCCCCGGTTGTTGAAACTTTGGATAGCGCTATCCACCGGATAAATCACTATCCAGCGGATAAGTACTACGGAGATCAATTACGTTATCCACTGGATAGAGATTTATCCGGTGGATAGCGTTATCCAACGTTTGAACAACCGAGGCCAGATAAATAGGAATCAAGTGAATAAGTATCAGGGACACCCTAATTGAGTTATCCACAGGATAAAACCACACAATGGATAGCGATATCCACCTTTTGAACATCATGGGGTCTGATTAAGTGTTTCCTGGAAGACTTCTAATTCAAGTAACAGAGGCAATATTTGGACTGTGAAGGGCAAATAATTCTCGGTCATTTTTATATCCTAAAAATTTCATTTCCAAAAACGTGAACTTTATAAAGGGGAGGCTCCACCCGAAAAGGGTACTTTTTTTTTCAGGTTTCAGGTATATGAAAGGGGTAGGAAATTCACAAACTGAGGTAATGTGAAAGGGTGAGGAAATCTATCATTTAGGTCTGTGAGAGGCCCAACAGGGCTAAGAGATGCATATTTTGGTGCGAAAAAGTCAACAAACGTTTTGGTTTGTAAGTTATACATATTTTAAGGACAGTGCATTTACAGCAGTTAAAAGGAATGCGAAGTTCTAAACAGGTCGACGTAAAAGAGGTAACATTTGTCAGTGGAAGGTAGGTATGCAAAAGGGGTACCCTTTCTGTCAAAAATGGTATACAAGGGTAAAAGGGTTGGACCTCGAAACGGAGCCTCCCCATGTAAAAATTTTTTAGTCCCCCCACCCCCGCCTCCCAGGAGCTGAACCTAATTTGACAACATGACTAAAATATATCAGGTAATAAGTTGCCTTTAATAACAGGTATGACTGCCAAGTCATTCAACTTCTCAAAGGCAAGTATAATTCTACAGTAAAACAGCTGGCTGCAAATATCATTAAGTAATGAAATAAAACCTTCTCAATTATAGCAAACCAAAATCTAAAGGTAGTGTATAATTTCTGTTTTCAAATTTTATTTCACCTCTAAACATTACCCAGACAAAGAAGAGGACACCAAACAAAAATTAGTATATAACCATATTTATATTCATTATTTGCCACAGTGCTTTAATTCCCTGCCTCTGGTAACCTAGGGTCTTTGATAGTACCAGAGTACTGAACCCCATCAAATAGGGCATTTCCGAGTTCCCTCAGCCTCTGTTTCAAAACGAGGATAGGTGCTTAGCCTTTGGTATGAAAATCAATTTTCATTCTCATGCAAATAAAACTCATTTTCACGAGAAAGGTAGTGCACCTAGCCTCATTTTGAAAGTGAGGGTTTTTGGAACTGGGAAGTGGCCTATTACAGCATTTGTAGGAAATAATTAATAATCAATGAAACATACTGGAATTGTTCTGTGGTACTATCACAGAGCCTGGGTAACCTGTGCTGTTACACACTCGTACTGCTTTGTACAACTTTCATGAAATATTTATAGAAATGATTCTTGTCATATACATTTTAACCGTCTCTGTCAGCCAATCTCTAAATGTGAGTTGGGAAACCAATGATGAAGATATAAGTATTTGCAGCAAATAATAACAAATTCAAATAACAATCTCTAAAATTACAAAGAAAATGTGCTGTTTAAAAAATAATAAAAACTCAGCTCGTAGCAGGTGGTTTTTTCCTGTCCATTAATGACCTCCAGGTGTGAAAGAGCAAGCTGATTACATGACAACCACAGTAATAACGATGAAAACTAATTTGTTAATTATTTACAACATTTAATTATAACTGTGAACATTTATATTAAAAGAAACTATTCAGGAAGCAGTCAGATGAGTTACAAACTGTTTCAGAAATGATTTAATAATCATCCTCTGTAAGGTTAAAAATTCTGCAACACAGTGTGTGGCAAAAATTCTCAAATTATATATGTAATATTATCTACAACATAATATTAAACACCTTGATGATAAAATCATTCCTTGTAAATGGCTCCAATAATATTTACAAATGTGTCATAAATTGCTTAAATCAGAAACATAAATCTATATGTAATTACTACTGAGTGCATGGTATTGTTGTTTTGTGAAAGACATGTTTTTAGCATGAAACAATGGGGGCTGCATTTTTAACCACTTACATTGTGCTACCATAAATTGAAAAGGAATAAAATTAAGACTACCGGGAAATAACTTTTTAAGCTGAATTTAAGTCAGGTTTGCAAAATTTAAGCAGAAATGTCTTGTCGAAAGTTGGTAACATATACACATGGAAAACCTAACCATCAAAATCTGATACTAAACTATAGACGATATTGTATAAACTAACTTCTTATTAACCATACAGTAGGGGTGACGAATGGTCTTTGCGAACATTCGCGAGCATGCCGAGCACTGCGATTTTTTTGCGAGCATGAGCAGAAATAAAAAAATTGCTTTGCGAGCTTCCGAGCAATGCAAAAATTTGGGGAGCACGAGCAAGCGAGCACTCGTTTAAATTTTGCGAGCAAATCAAGCAAAGGTAAAATTTTGCGAGCAGTTAAAAATTTTAATGGACCATTCATCACCCCTTACAGTGTATAAACAATCTCTGTGAGTGCGCTATAAATTTTTGATAAGCCCCTTTCAAAGAAAACTTCTTGAAGAACAACAAAGTTACCATTATTACATTATTCCAACTGAAGTTATAAATTATTATATTTTAAGATTCTGTTAAGAGCACAATTATTATTATTGAGCCCAAGTTTTTCTTTAATTTATATCTTCTCTCAAATGAGAAAACCGTTAACTTAAAGTTGTACACGACACTCAACTTTAAATATACATTTAGTAATATGATACAACTGAGGGTTCCCCAACAGATTTTTTTGGGACAAGGGATTGAAAGCAAGGATTCAAGATTTTAAAGCAAAATGAGGGCTAGATTCTGGATTGAAAGTATGCTCAGGATGCCAGATGCTGAAAATCATCAGGACAACAGGATTAGGTGATTTTGCAAAATTAAAGAATGCTATTGGGGACTCTCACACCCTGAGGGGGTACGTACTCCAGATTTCAAGTGACGAGGATGATCACAGGATTTTTTTAGGTTTGACATTTTCAATTCTTGAAAATGTCAGGAATTTTTGGGTGGCTGGATTTTTTCGGGGTATTCAAAACAATCTGAAGATAGGTGGTGCTGTCTGCGTATCCCGGCCCAAGAGTTCTGCCAATAAAGTACAATTTTTTGCTTCTGGGAAGTTTGTAATGCTTGGAAATATGGCATGGGATTTTTTGGGGTCTGATTTTTGGTCCATGGGTTTTTTGGAGTTTTGATTTCTGCCTCCATTTGATCATCCCCGTTGCTAAAATCCGGACTTCCCCCTGGGCTCTCACAACAAGCAAAATATAAATAAGTTACTCTTCTGATGGTTTAGATTCTTCAGCACCCTCAGGTACAGATGGTTCACCATCATTTTCCCCCTCCATTTCATCCTTTTTCTCCACATCAGGTTTCTCCTCTGATGTTTCCCCACCTTCACCCTGGGGTTCTTGAGGTAAAGACTCTGAACTTTTTATGACTTTCACCCCTTCCCTTGCCTTGTGGCCCCTAAAACTAGCTTGGATCTTAACTGCAGCAGTGTGCAAATCTGGATCATTCAAATCAAGATCTACTTGCTCTGTCTCACCTTCTACCTCCCCCCCTTCAGCCTCACCAGGCTGCTGCACATCAGCAGCTCCTTCTCCTGTTTCTCCTGCATCTTCTGCCTTCTCCACCGCAGTTTCTGCACTATCTTTCACCTTCTCCTCTCCAGGTTCTGCTGCCTCTTGCACTTGAACCTCCCCTGCTCCAGCCTCATCGGTCACGTCTACTGTTTCCTCCTCCGCTTCTTGTCTGTCTGGAACTTCAGCCTCTCCTTCCGCAGCAGGCTCCATCACTTCAGGTTCCGCAGGGACAGCCTCCTGCTCTACGGGTTCCCTCCCAATGTCTTCTTCTAGTTTTTTGGCTTCTTCAGGCAAAGTAGTGGAATCATCCCCCACAATATCAGCCTCAACAACAGTTGCACTCTCTGACATCATCTCCTTGCTCTGCGTAAGTTTTATGTCTTTAACTCTCTCTCTTGCTTGGTGACCACGGAAGCTGGCCTGAATTTTAATGGCTGCAACCTCTTCATCTTTTTTCTTCTTCACATCCTCGCGAGTTTTATGACCCCGGAAACTTGCTTGAATCTTAGTTGCTGCTGCCTGTACCTCAGGGTCTTTCAAATCTATATCAACCTCCTCTCCCTTCATCAATCTTTCCATTTGATCACCTTTTTTTGCATCGTCTTTTCCAGTCTCTACAATGCAGGAAAGTACTAATATTACTCATTGGCACAGTGTATGGTTTCTATTGATTCTAAAATTCCTATTGTTTATATGACCAACGTCTAGGTTCGGAACAGTTTATGCAATTATTTTATACAGTGAAAATTGCATGATGTACATGTGCTGCAAGTTGAATGTGTAAGTACAAATAAAGTATAAAGCTTAATTGATTTTGTCGGTGAGAGAAAATTCCCCTCAAAGCATAAAGTAAGGTTTGTGGATATCGGTGCATTCTTAGGTGAAACATGTTAATTAAATTTTCTTTGTACTGTCTATGCAAACAATTCGCTTTCGTTTCCGTCCTGTTTAATGTTGACAGTTTAATAAAGGTAAACCCCCAAAAAATGGTTTCATAAATATAAGCTTACATCTCAAAACTTTTTAAATACTATTCGTCATTTACATAAAATACTTTTCGTAACGAAAATTTCCTACTACTAAAATAGGAAAACGAGATCGATCGAAAAAAGTAGCAATTTTATTTTGTGATCGACCATACGACACTAACAAATTGTACTCAGTAGGATTAATTAGAACTCGTCCGAGAAACTGATCTATTCGAACGGCAAATGGAAACATCTAGTTATAGCCTCCCAACACCGAAAAATCTTCCTCTCTGTTTAAAAGAATATTTACTTAACAACTTAAGCTGATAAAAGAAAAATCGTGAGCCTACCATCTCGGATTTGAAGCTGGTTTTTGAAATACTGCGCGGCGAAAACAATGATGTCCTCGGGCTGTTCTCGCAAGACCTCCCTCGCTAAACCCTCCAGTAAGTTTTGAAAGCCAGGCGGTACTCGAAGTTTCATAGGAGCATATTGCACCGCCATGTTTTCAGCTGAAATCGATACACACGAAGGAAAGGGATGAACGGAGACGATCAAAACTGGAGGGATCTAATGCGCTGATATGCGCGCATCAGAATACTGGAAATACGTCTCTATGACGACAGCAATTAGCCGCTGATCAAATTAATTGCGGGAGTAATTAATGACCGAGGAGGATCTGGAACTGAATTTACGATATTGAAAAAACTGGAAATTTCAACGTCATTCTGATTTAAAAAAAAAATAACAGTGGAAGTTTTAAGGTAGGTAGCCATCTCCCTGCCTTATACTCATCCCAAATCTGTTGAAAAAAATAGCAAATACAGATAAGGTACAAAATCCTGACAAAATCAAATATGAAAAAGTTACCCCCCCCCCCCCCTCCGCCCACTTCTTTCTGTCCACAGCAACCCCTTGTATTGAGGTTAACTGGAAGATACATTTCAATAAATTTGGTAGAAATATATATTTTGGATTTAATCCAGGTGGTCCTGCAAGAGAGTCTGTACTTTTCATCAGTATTTGACTATCCCTGGACCCCCCCGGGGGATAGAGGGTAGACAAAGAAAGTGGTAGGGGGTGAGGTGCTCACCACTCTCTCCCCTTACGTTCAATTTCCTTGGAATAAAGGGCCGAATAAAGGAGTAATAGTGACCTCCCAAAATTGTTTTTTTTGGTTGTTTACCATTTATAAAAAAATTCCGGAAATTTTGGTTGGGAATTTTCGGTCGGTAAGAATGGTACGTATCGTTTACCATTTGCCTAAAATTTCCGGATTGTCGCGCCGCGGTAGACTGGATTCTAGTTACAACATGAAAATGTTACACCTTTATCATACGAGGGCGAGGCTCGGACAGCGCATTTCCGGTCTAGATTTGTTACGAAACTCAAGAAACTTGTATATGGTAAACGAATTCCCATTCGGAATGTACCAATCAGGAAAATGGGAGTACCTTTTCAGAATTTCCGTTTGTCCCGAGAATTTTCCAGTGGAACGAACCAAAAAATTGCTTACCATTTACATCCCAACCGGAATTTCCGGGAATTTGTGGTAAATGGTAAACAACCTATATGTCCCAAAACTGATTGCTCAGGGTTACGTTATTAAGCAGGCTCCTTTGCCTCACTTGACTGTTAAAGTAACCTGCTGATTTACACATATAAGCCTCCAGTACACCCAGGGTTGACTGAAATAGCTGGTAACTGGTAAAACCACCACTGACTACTTGTTTTTTTTGGCAGCGAATGTACTATTCCCCTGATTCCTTAGAGCAATTATCTTTTTTTCTAGTCTGTCGAGTGAAACGCACAAGACACACAAATGACCATGCGTGGTTCGCTGCTTGACGCTCGTGCACATATACACTCTCCTCACTAACTCTGAAGAAAAAGAGAGGCTGCTCGCAGTCTTCCTCATTTTTAATTGCAAAATATGAAATATTGTTGCATTATTTCACGCTATTTCTCTTGCTTTCCCACCTCCCACCCTTTCCTTTTCCACCTCCAGTAACCTTCCTACTGGCTCTCACAAGTTGTCACCCCCTACCCAGGGTTGTCAACCCCCCACCTTCTCAATTATATTGAGAAATGATAGGGAAGGGATGAAAGATGATATTATAATACATGTACCACATAACCTCATTTGTGCAAAAAAATTATTTGTTGACTCTGATTGACTCTGTTGACTCTTATATTATATTACAATGGAATACTGAAGTTCATGAGAAAACATTTGAAGTTAACAATAAAAAAGTTCAAGGAATACAAAATAGTTGAAGTTTTATTGTTGGAAAGTCAAGTCTACTGTAAAAATGGCAATTATCCAAGAAATTTTATACTCAAATCTGGAGACCAGGAGACACGATCCAAAATCTGGAGTCTGCCGGATTATCCAGGAGAGTTGACAGCACTTTCTGTCCTCCCCTTCAAAAGACATCAAAATCCGCCAACTACCAGTACTTTCATTTTTTTAAAACATTCCAGAAGGCCCTGTGCACCTAGCCTGTGAATGCAGACATAATTTGTGTTGTCAGTTCTCCCTGCTACAAAGCAACAACCAGAAATGTGTCTGCATTTGGAGGTTATATCTACTTAACATTATTACCAACAGACTCATTCACAAAATGGAACAATCTGATTGGGAAATTTATGGCAGGCAGAAAAAAAACAAGCTGGATATGCTGTGCTTATTTATTGGCATTAAAATTTCATTTCAAAAACTTAAAGCAAATTAATTAGGTTACAAACTCAATGCCACTTTCTTTTATGTAAAATTGTCTGACAGTGTTGCCAGATGGGTATGTTTTGCAAAATGAAAACATCAAATCAACTCCATTATGTGTTTTTTTCCTGTCAAACTTATAGCGATAATTAACCAGTCTTTGCCAACTCTGGCATAAGTAGTCTCTATGAAATGACTTTTCAGATGATGGAAAAATTGCTTGTTTTGTGACAATCAATACTACATGATACTGCTGTGTGTACTTCGCTAAAGCATCAACAATCTTTCGTTGGTTAGATTCTTGAGAGGCCAGACTCTCTCCACCATTATACCTATCAACCCAGTAAAATGCACTTAAACTGTCAATCATAAAGACCCTAAGCTCTGGTTTTGCAAATAACAGATTTTCCAGAGATAGGATAGTAGCTAACAACTGAAGGCTACTATTGCAATGCACAATAAATAAATGTCCAAGGCAAGTTTTTATAAAGTTTTCATAATCATTGTACTTCTCAGGATAGCCAGGGGTACAGTGCTGGTTACCACTGTGGGCGGAGTTGTTCGGGTTGATATTTGCTGTTGCCATGGAAACCCCTTGCAATGACCTTATGGCACTCAATATCCTATGCTCAAGAATTGTGACTAGTCGCAGTAACTGAAAATGATAATCACAGTCCACAAACACAACTCCAACAGAACGTCCATTCAGTACTAGATCTTTCCATGTCTTGGGAAGAATACAATTTGCAATTAAATGGAGAAGCATCTCTGTCTTTCCACTTCCCTCCTCGCCACTAAATTCCACAACGCTTCCTGGCTGGATGCCCTCTGGAATGTCACCAAAGAGATTTTTATCCAAGCCGTCTAATGCCTGCTTCCCTCCTAATCGTACAAAGAGCTGGAAACCAATAGTACAGTAAACATGATCATCAAGATTCTATTTAAAAACCTGATACCAGTCTCCTTGACTACTAAGTGACAAGGTGACAATGGGCTCAAATCCCAAGCTCAAATTGAAGAAAACAACAGAATAATGACGGACTGTAAGGCTGTATTAGAAAAATGCCACTCAATGTTTTATACATAATGAGGCGGCTGTGATAGACCATCGACGAGAATGACAAAACTTCGAAAAGAACAACACTGACCTGTGCAGCAGACTCGACCGCCATCTTGGCCGGGACCACGGCAGAGGACTGAGCATTACCGGAAATTTTGATTGTAAGAACCGGAAGTGATCTTCGGATAAACTATGCACGACACAAAGTCCTTCTGGGAAAATAAGGAACTTCAATATGGCGACCAAACCAGCAGTTTGGACAATTTGTGTAAGGTTATGTCTTGTCCTTTTTCACGCTGGTGAGTGGGTTATTGATTTACACAATATACAGGTCGCTTAGTTTTAGTTCATGTCACCAAAACGGAAATTTTAAATGTAATCAAGTCTTCTTCAACCAGGCCAAAATTGTGCATGGTTTTGGCAAATGACTTGCTTGTTTTTGACAACTGACTTGTTTAGCTCTCGACTTTTCTATCCTAAAGCCACTTTTTGGTTTTATTATTTTCCATTGTTTTTAACCTCTTATAAGCGACCACTTGATGCATGATGTGTTCTCTGTTTGCTTTATTTACTACGCCGCAAAATGTACAAGAATAACTTTCGGAGACAACATGGAACTATTCTTATACGTATTAAACTTAGAAATTGGGTGCAATAAATTTTCTTCCAAAAATTAGAGGTGTTGAAACTTCTTCGCGGAAGAGACCCTCCTCTTTGTCGATTCTCGTAAGTGATCACCAAATTTTTACATTTTGTAGGGCTGTCAATTCAACTCTCCCGGATAATCCGAGAGACTCCAGATTTCTCCCGGTCTCCCGATTAGAGACTGAAATCTCCCGGATAATCACCGAAGTTTGCCATTTCCTGTAGATTCGACTTTATGACAATGAAATTTCAAATATTTTGCTGTGTTTGGGCTATTGTACTGTTAACATTAAACGTTTCTTCACAAACTCCGGTATACCATTGTCGTATAAGCAATGATGTGATTGATGGAAGTAAACCAGTTAGTTCAAATGTTACAATTCCACCAACATCTTTTTTGCACGTTTTTTTTCACAAATGTTGTAATCTGCTGTGCATTATGACATCATCTATCATCCCCCTTCCCCATCAGTTCTCAATAGGCTGATTTAGCAACAGAACTGGAACGTCAGTTGATGACAGTGCGCCCAAATCAAACAACTGGCTTGACCAATGGCAGAGCGGCAAATTGAGCACCGGAAGTCGTGTTTAGTCTTTTCCGCGAGCTTTCCCATCGACCACTGACCTTCCCGTCCTGTTGCTAAATCAACCTATTATTTGAAGACGTGGGTGTGGGGGGGAGGGACTTGACAGCCCTGATTTTGGGTGGTTGCTTACAGAGGGTTCAACTGTTATATTGCACATTTATTGTTACCTCACTATTACCTCACGTATGATTAATAACACATTATTTATATTATTATTGTCATCTGATGATGATGGTGGTTTGATTAATCATTTTAAACAGCTGCTGGAGATAAGGTTGCCCAGAAAATTTATCAAGACCTTTATGGAATAAAACCTTGTGTCATCCTAACAAATGCTACACACCAAATTGGCTGTACCTGTAAGTAACCTGGATTACACTGTCTTCTTAGTACAGAGTGTAGTAATGAACTCTAATATCATAGGTGACTAATTACTCCTTAAAGAAGCCATTGTGGATTTTTCAATCACGTTGAAAGGAAATTCAAAACGCTTTTCTGGTAATTTATTGAGTAAGGATTTGAGTTTGCGCAATGATTGGCCTGTTAAAAAAGCCATTGTGGATTTGTCAAACAAGTTGAAAGGAAATTCAAAACACTTTTCTGGTAATCCATTGAGTCAGGGTTTGAGTTTGTGCCATGATTGGCCTATTAAAAAAGCCATTGTGGATTTTTCGATCATGTTGAAAGAAAATTCAAAACGCTTTTCTGGTAATTTATTGAGTAAGGATTTGAGTTTGCGCAATGATTGGCCTGTTAAAAAAGCCATTGTGGATTTGTCAAACAGGTTGAAAGGAAATTCAAAACACTTCTTCGATAATTCATTCAGTCGACTGGGGGCCCAGAGCAAGGATTTTTGGTGCTGCTTCACAGATGTTACTAACTGAGGTTAAATTATTTCTGCGACGCAGGCTACTATATATACTCCTTCACTGCAAACAACTGGGTTCTTCCCTTTAGTGGTTCGTTGAGGAGGTTTGATTGTTTACAAGGCTAAGAATTTAAGTATATTATGTTTTTCATTATTTTGTTACTTAAATTACAGCTAGTATGTATGGCCATGTTGGAGTGCTTCACTATGTTGAAAATGAAAAGGACGTTGATTGGATCATAGAAAATGGAATTCATGCACCTTACATTCCATTGTTCAGATCAGACCTTTTTGACTTGTAAGTATCATTAACAGCTGCGTCACTCATTGGAGTGCTGGATGGCTGGGATGTCCAGGGACTGCCACTTTGGTACATCCAGTATGTCTGCATGAGTTGTGATTCTGCACATTTCAGCCATGATTCCTCATGCTAGCAGGACTAGACACCCATCACATCAACTAATGAGTGGAAAAAAAAGTAAACACAAGATCCAAATTAAAGGCTAAACAAACCCAGTGGCCACCACAGAATGCTGTACCAAGCACATGGAGCTGATGCAAGCAAGGCTAACTGTGCCTGCACCAGCAAACTAACTGCTCGCCAACAGCACGAGATGGCACCTGTAGTTGTTGCCTGCATTAAATTTCATTGTTGTTTCATACCGGGCAGCACAGAAAAGCACTACAACACTGTAATTGCCTAAGGTCTTCCTTACTAAATTTGAGGTTTCATTTTTTCAAACCTTTCAATTTTTATTCTCATTATTATAGCATGGATGTTACAGGTCAAAATTAAATTCAGGTTAAATTGTTTTAACCCAAGTCCATTTGTCTCCTAGCCGTAATTCTTGAATACTAATTAATTAGTAATTAGGGCTAGGAGACAAAGGCAATTTACAATCAACCTAGGTTAAAAAAATTGAACATGAATTTAATTTTGATCTACATTATATAATATGGACACTCAAGCTGGGCTTGGAAGATTGTCCAATCACAATATTTCGTGAAAACAAAAGATTCACAAGTTTTTTTGCGAATGGACCAATAGAATTCACGTGTTCAACTATGCCACCATTGAAAACGTTAAAACAGTTTGAACTTACTTGACCTCTCAAGAAACAGCCCTCAAATTTATGAATGTTATTGATCATTAATTTGTTTTAAGAAAACATTGTGATTGGACAATCTTCTTTCAACTTTCCCAGTTTGAGTGTCCTCACTGTAATAAATTTGATCATTAGTACAGACTATACTAGCCCAAGCCTGACAGCCAGTGGTCTGAGACCACTTGAAATGATATCCCGTGCAAAAAAAAAAAAATGATGATATTAGATATTATTATGTTAAGTTTTATTAGAACTACATACCGTAGTCATTGAAATTAACGTTAAATCTCACTTCTATTCAAAATTTTTTTTTCAGACATCTTCTTAAACGACTCAAAGACAAAAAGAAGATCAGTGGAGCCTTGGCCATAGCTGTCCCATCTGGAAAATACAGATATACTCCAGAAAATGGTTAACACCATTTTTAATCATTTCTTTGTTGAAGTCTTAAAACTTCAGACATCTTTATTTCTTATGGCTGGAAGCAAATCTTGAAATTGTTGCCTGATGTAGTCAATGTACTATGTAGTGATGTGTTTTGAGAAAGTAAAGCACAATAGTTTTATTAGTTTTTTTGTGAGCATGAAGTAAAATGTCATGATGTGTTATCTGACATGTGCCAATCACAGGGAGTGAAGTCCAGAAACATCCCTAGGGGTCACTTTGTAGGATATGTGGGTCTATAGGTGACTGATAGGACAATGTAGTGCTTAATGGTGCCTCTCACATGATAGAAAAGAAATGGTAGCTGGGTCTGCGGGGTATCAATCACTTTTTGAATGTCATTATAAGGGTAAGGTGTAGGGCTCCCGATGGCTAGGGGTGTTTTTCCTTAAGGTGTTTTGTTACAGGGTTGTGTTTAAGCAGTAGAAAACGTTTTCCTTGTTTGCATAGTCCAGAATTCTTGCAACCCCTTGAGTGTTTATAACAGGCTATGCAAATAGAGGAAAAAAGTTTTCTATTGCTTTTATGAATCAACTTTCCCAAGAACAAATTCAAAACTCTTTATTATGGCACTGACTAAAAGAGAAATTTTTACCAGTTGCAAAGTTTTGTACACAAAGTCTAGCACACACAATCAGTTCTTGTTTTGCAAAAAAGGGGCTTTCGAAAATACAGATTTTTCTTGCTTAAAAGTGTCAGCTTAAGCAAAAAAAATGCAAACAGCATGTTTTGTAAAGATTTTCCAAGTTTCAGCCGATGAGGGAATGGGTAAATAAAATAAACTTGTCGAGTTTTCAACTCAAAAACTTGTTTCAAATTCGTCCTTGCATGATTACCATGCAAAAAGCAAAACATCTTGACATCACAACCTTGTGTGCATACTCTCATGCTAACATGCCTCTCGGCCAATCAGAGCATGTGTACTATCTCAGTTATTTTATAATTGGGGATAGGCGATGTTTGACGTCATGTACAATGTACATTTGTGTCAATCACCCATTTTAAGTCAATTAAGTTGTTATGTCTGCTGTCTAAAAATTCTCTCATATTTTGTTAGTTCTCCTTTCTAGTTAAGTAATAGAGGCCGTTTTAGTGGAGTTGTGAATTTCAAAACCCGAGCGGGGGGGGTGGGGGGACCCCCTTAAGAAAATAACAGAGATACTTGCTGTCTCACTTAGGGGTGGAAATTGTAGATTTTGGTCTCATTTAGGGCATTCAAAAATAATGTAAAGCTAATATTTTTGTCCATGATGGTATCCCTCAGGGTTGTGATACTGTGTTGGAGCAGGGTCTACTTTCAGGTCTAATAATTATACTCTGATCCATGCCTAGGTTACTCTCCCTTAGGAGTTTGATATCATTATTATAATTTTTCTATGAGCATACCTGTCTGTTTTATATGAGAGCCCCCCCCCTCGACCCTCCATTCAATACCCTTTGTTTCACATATAATATTATTGAGGATGCCCATGGTGATACTTTACTACTGTATTAATTTTGCACTTGTCTCCTTTGCTGTCACAGTTTGAGTCCATCATTTTGTCTAAATTTGTGCCATTTCATCTGTCTTATGTCATGTTTTCAAGGCTATGTTACTGGTTGAAATTTAGACTAACCTGGCCTCAGTATTTATTACATAATGATGTGACAGTTAGATAAAAATGATATTATCAATTCCCGGACTTAATATGTAATGTAAAATAACTTGCTACATGCAAAGTGAGCTTTTTATCCTGTTATTGATCTAAGGCTATTATATTTCTTTCCAGTGTTCCTAGAACATATTTGAGTGTGTAATAGATTATAATCGTCATAATGTATTTTCTTATAGGTTCCTCTCCTGATTATACTTGTCCCAACGATCGTTTTGGTAAGTGACAGTGTTACGGCTTACTCTTTACGGACTCAGTTTGCTCTCATCTTTAGTTTCTTTTTTTAATAGTTATTATATGAAAAACACTCAGACAAGACTTAAGACACAAGGTCTGTTCCTGAAAGAAAAAAAATGTGTAACTTTGTGGCAGTTCACAGGAACAAAGTAGGATAGGTGCAGATCTTCATCTGTAGGTTCCTTTGTGTGTGGATTGGATGGGTCCCCTGTGTGTAGTCTTCACGTACTTTGACAGTGTTGTTACACAATATGTACTTCTCAATAATATTTTTTCTGTCATCTGTTACTGTTTCCCACTCTGATTGTTTTCAAGAGTAATGAGAAAGACCATCCAAATTATATTTGTTTTGTTCTCAGGGGCATATAATGGTGATAAAGATTATGCAAACTGCAAAAAAGTAAAATGGAACAAAGATGTAAGTACTCAATTATATGAATATGAAGAGCTCAAAAGTGTTTACAAACTCTGTTCTGGGATATTGATGTTCATCGATCAAATAATTTTGAGAGGCCCTGTTGAAAAGTGTTTCATGGTTCTATGTCCAGAATACCCCAAAATTTGTTCAAAACAATAATATTTTTTTTACTAGGGCACACCTTATTTTTCAAGCCACGACTCATTACTAATTTGTCAGTGTTAGGTCCTTTAGTTTTTGTTTGTTTGTTTGTTTGTTTATCAGTTTGTGTTTTTGTTGTTTTCAGGGTACTGGCATGTCTTTTAAGTACTATGATATTCCAATGTTTGCTCTCACTAATGAGACAGAAGTGGCTGATCTTCTAAAGGTAGAGGGTGCAAACTGTAAAATAGCTTGCTGTGATCTTGTTTTAGCCTAGTTCATGGTAATTCAGTTGCAGAGTCTGGGTATTTATTGATCAAAAAGATGCTAGCACAGCATCTTTACTTGAAATAAATTTCGTGTTAATTATTGAATTTTTAAACATACTGCCATTTACTGACTTAACAGGGCAATTCTGTGTAGATTTCAAGTTGCAACACTGTACATCCTATTGTTCAGCTTTTTTTACATACAAACCTGTATAACTGTGCAGACGTTCCAACACCTGTATAATCTTAATCCTTTGTGTTAGTCACCTCAAAATTGGCGTTCTACTTAGAAAATCTGTGTAAGTTGCATCCCATAATATCATTTTTGCCTATTGATGCAGGATGAGAAGTACTTTTTACAGTAAAAAGAATTTTACAGAATTTTTCTGTAGGGAGGTCATGGTTTGTTTCCCAAGGCTGGACCAATACTACAAGTTTTAAATAACTTAGAAATGCAGGTAGTGCCTTTGCCATGCAAACAGCTGGACCTTTGCGTGGTTCTGAGGTGACCGTCTTGTCTCTTGTACAAGACATAAAAGTAGTGTCCTAAATTACTCATATACGTATAGTATGTTCATGCTAAATTCATTGACACGCAAATAAAATGAATTTTAATCTACATTGTTTTGATCACAGTGTTACCAGAAGCACAACAGCCAAGCAAAACCTGATTACCCACTGTGTGCTGTTGAGCTGAAAGATTTTATGTACGCTGCCAAAGATACTCCAACATGTATAAGGAAAACCAAAATGCCAAAAGCTACAGAGAGTAAGTCTTCAACAAGATCGGGTAATATTGTATTGCTTGGTTCAGTAAGGTGAATTATCTGTTGGTGGAAAGAGTATTCTATTCCCTTTCAAAAAAGGTATAGCTTTCTGTGTGCCTTAAATACCTGTGGAAATATAACTTTTTATTTACACATGGTGAATTAAATTCCTATTTTGAGCTAGGAGGAGTTAATATTTATTTTCTGCTAACATTGTAGGTGAGTTTTGCCAGCCTCTTGGAGATCAGAATGTCTGGGGAACTCTTTACCCTATAAAAGAACCGTTGGGTGAGAAGGAGGTGGTGATGCTTGCTGCAAAGGTAATGCTGTAAAGTAATCAAAAAATGAAATGCTTTTCGTCTCTGTAGTTATAAGCTTGAATACAATCCAACCTCCTTGTGTAGTCACCCTCTCATAAGTGACCACCTATCTGAAACACCAAAATTTTCCGATTCAAATCACCACAGTTGAAACCTCACATAGTCTGATCTCTTTGTTTGCTGTTTCACTATGCTACACAGAGAATACGAAGAGCTTTTAGTGACAACAGAACTTAATTATGGCATCTCAGAAATTGCATGTAGTAAACTCTCCTTCAAAAAATATATCTTTTGAAAACTTAAGTGTAAGGAAATGGACAACAAAACTCAAACTGAATAGGCCTTTTGCATTAGTTGATCACGTGATCAACATTCTGTAAACACGAAAACAGTTTGCTTTTGAAAAATTTTGTTACCTACTGAAAGAGCATAATAAAATTAAGTGACCTGTACATTTTCAGCCGTATATCTCAAAAGTAGTGATTGTGACAGCCGCCAAAAATGAGAAGGATTTGTATGGGAAAAACAACTCTTGCCACCCATAGTTACACTTAGGTGGTTTTCCATACAAACCCTTGTAAATTTGGAAATTTTCAAACTGTCGTAAAATATTTCCTTAAGCATTATGGCGCTCAAATCTCCTATTTATTCACAATGGGCAATTTGAACTCTTAAATGCATAAGCAAAAAATTAAATGACAGTTTAAAAATGTCGTAATTTACAAGGATTTCTGTGGACAACCACTCAAGCATGACTGGGTGGCAAGAGTTGTTTTTGTCATACAAATCCTTCTAAATTTCAGTGGCTGTTGCAGTCGGTCCCTTTGGATATATATGCTGAAAATTCACGAGTTGCTTAATTGTAATATGCTCTTTTAGTTCCTGCTGACAAAATTTTCCAATTAAGTGAGCTGTTTTCTTGTTAGCAGAACGGTGATCACATGGCTAACTAAACCAAGTGATAATTAATTAGTGCTTAACTGTGTTAAAAACCTTTACCTTATTTAGCTGGATTCCAGTTCATTCTTTCATGACTTAACAACAGGAGTTGAGAATGATGGTACTGGTATCATTGTATTGCTAGCTGCTGCAAAGTTGTTAGGAGATATAAAAAGAAATGTAAGTAAGCTTTACTCATCTTTACAGAACAAATTAAAAGACCAGTGCTGACTTTTGTCATTTTGTTTGCCTGTAGATTGGGGCTAATAGGCCATTTCTGAAGTTCCAAAAATTCTCCCTTTCAAAATGAGTTTAAGCGCTAAACCATTCTTGTGAAAATGAGTTTAATAAATGGCTTCGTACCTACAATCTTGGACAGATGGGTCAGTAAAGCCCCACCCCTCCTCGACCCCCAAGTCAAGGATGAAGCCATGTGAGAGCCAAAACAGGCCATTTTCCCATCCTTGATTTGTATTAAGGGGGTTTAAAACTTCCCATCTATTTTGTTCAAGATTTTAGCCTCACTTTTAAACAGAGACCTGGGGCACTTTCCATTCAACAAAAAATTTAATCTGGTTTGAAATCTCTAGAATTACATGTGCCCAATGGAATGGTACATTTTGTAGTTACACACCAGACCCACACCAATGCATGTTTGGTTCAATATTGTTCTTGTAATGGTACTCGGGACGACAATAACAATAATTGTTGTTCCTTTCCTAATTTTGTCAAATGGAAAGGGACATTTTGGGACCACCTTCAAAACTGGTCCAGTTGAATGGAAAGCACCCTTTGGCAACTCAGAAATGGCCTGCTATTTAACTCATCTTCCAGGCTTGTTATCCTGACTTTTTCTATTAATACAGTACTGGAAAAAAATGCACCTTGATTCTTAACTGGAGAGAAGTTTACTTTTCGTCACCAATAGGATGTAAAGTCAGCCTCAAACGCTCTCAGGAAAAGATCACATGTATTTTTGGTGACCTTTTCGCCAAACTTCACATTCCTTTAAACAGATCCGTTTGAAAAGGACCAGAAACCATTAATGTTATAAGTGAAGATCACAACAAAACACACAAGTAGTAGCCCTGTCATGTTTGTCACACACAAGTGTTTTGCTGTCCTCTTCTTCCCACTGTCCTACTGTGTAAACTCACTATTATTATTAAAACTGGAACTTGATTAAACCGGTTGTATGATGTACCAGTATATGAAAAGTTAGTTTTATGATACAATGTAAGAGTCACATGGAAAGAAAAGACATGAATATGGAGATAGAATATGATTTTTAATGACACTTTAAAATATTCAATTTCTTCCAGGGGTCTTTTTCAGTTCCCAAGAATCCAATTATGTTTACACTTTTTAATGGAGTAAGTAAAGTCTCTGATAAAAATACTGAAAATATACTTTAATCCCAAGAGTAATCAACATTAATTTTCTTCTCACAATTATCAATACATCATCAAGAGAAAAGGTTATGAGAATTAATAAAATGATCGCCTCAGAGAAAATGTTCTGGGCCGGGTTTTCAAAGCTGTGTTAATTTAGGTAACTCTGTGTTAGTGAGAAATTTAAATTCATTTCAATTCAGATTTGAAAGCTTAAGGGGAAAATTCAGTTTAGTTCTTTTTGTCTACAGTTTAATGAGTGGATGCTCTAAAAGGAATAGGGAAAATTATCTGAGAAAATGCTCTTGAACAAAAGAAAAAGAAACCTGGATTAAAGTTTAACCCAGGGTTAGTGCTAATCGGCCTTCGAACAACTGGGCCCTGATCTTTTATCAATTTCTCTCAACTTATCTTAAAGAAAATGTATGGACTTCAGTCTGTAGAGTTTAAGTAAACAATGTTTCATCTGATATCTACAAATTTGTTATTTGAATCAGCTAAGGAAAAAGGCTTTCATGCAGTCTTGATTTAAAAAAAAAGATAGTAGCAGCACTTTATAATTATCATGCAATAATCCCTTTCACCCCTCGTTACAGGAAAGCTGGGATTACATTGGCTCATCTCGAATGGTATATGATATGGCGGGTAATGGCTTTCCTTCAGATGATCAAACATGGAAGGTATGCCAGCTTGTTTGTCCATTTGTTTAATTAATCACCATTTCCATCTTCCCCTTTTACTGGCTCACTATCAATAATTTGAGAAACAAAACGAAATGAAAATCTCTACTTTGCAATAAATGTGTACTTGGTGAAATGAAAATCTGTAGTTTGTAAAATGAAATCTGCAATTTGCAAGTGAATATATGTACTTTATGAAATGAGTCTTGAGTGTTTACTGTTGTTGATATTTCAAAGGATTCTTACAAAATGTACATTAAAACGTATGCCCATCCATTATAAATGGAGTTTAGGCAGTTTAGGTTATGTAATGCTAGTGTTTTATTTAGCTTAAGTACCAGTACAAATTTTCACTTTGTAAATGACAGATTTTCAATATGCAAAGTACAAATTTTCATTTTGTTTCTGTTCGTTTCACAAATTATGGTAAGCCCTTTTACTGCACACTGGTGCAAAAGAGTACAATCACCTTTCTCTGAATGGATGTGGCTGTCAGGACTGAGACTAGGGTGCAAAGGAAGTCAGTTTTACAGCCTGCCATTTGGGCAAACTGTAGCTAGCATGTACTAGCCCACAAGTCATTTCAACTAGCCCCAAAACCCTATTTGAATTTCAAAAAAAAAACAGCACGGGGAAGTTTTAACAAAAATCACTAGCCCGATAGCAAAATCCTCTACCCCCGGGCTATCAGACATGACTTTCTTTACACGCTGTGTCAGGCGCACCCATTCTTGGTGTAGGCTGTGCTCTAAGAAACTTGAAGGGAGCCCAGTGATATGACCTGTTAAAATTAAGGTTCCCCACCATAGATTTCCTATGAAAAAAGTAAGATTTCCTAGTGGATCAGGGGCAAAGGGGGTGCTGCTATATCTTGAGCACAGCCCTGTTGGTATCTGGTTTAGTGTTCTGTAAAGTAGGAGTTGACATTACGATAAAAAAAAAACAGCAATATTAAATGTCTTCACATTCATTCATTTTTATTGGTTAATCCAAATTTACAATAATATTTTATTTTGTCACTGCCCACAAATAACAAAGGTTAGTTTAGGTGGGCAGTGTCTATGTTGTGGTTCAATTTTGTCCCTGGTTTAAATTTTATTTTCTTTTGTTTTGGGGTGGGGTAATAATTATATGATAATGAGTTTGAAACAAAGAAAAATATAATTTGAACCAAGGATAAAATTGAACCACAACATCTATATAAAAAACAAAATAAGCACTTCAAATGATCTTGTATTCAATTCACAAGTAAACAGAAGCCAGTTAGATGTAAATGAACTTCTTTAAGGTCTGTATGTTGTCTTTACCCACGTTTCATTGAAATTGTAAGTACTCTTGTGGAGCTCAGAACTTATGGCCTTCTTCATTCCATGCACACATGCAAGATCAAATATCTTTCCCACACACTTTGCTTCAGTGGACACACAAAATAAAATAGGGACAAGACTTGAGTGGACAAATTTTATATTCATCACTCTACGTGTATCATTATTTTATTCTGCCAACCCAAGTGTCAAGTTGATGCCTTTGTTCCCAAGAATGCAAGGATGGTCTATAACATAATTATGATACAGCTGTAGAAAATAAATCAAAGTTCACTCACTGATGTTTCTTTTTAAATATTTTTTTAGGTTGGAAGTAAAAAGGAAAAATTCAAGATGAATACTTCAAACATCAAGTACTTCATTGAAGTAAACCAAGTAGGGTTGATAGAGAATGATGGTCCTTTGTGGGTGCATTCTGATCCAGTGTCAAAAGAGAAGACCAGAAGTCAGGTAGGTAAAGTCAGCGCTTGAAAAACTTTCCGTCTGATACTCTGGGACAAGTGGATTTTCTTGCTGGGCAAGCAACTTTCAAAGATTACTTGGCCAATGGGTAAAAGTCAAACAACTCATCCTCCAACAAAACCACTTCACCCTTTAATTAACAATTAGTCGCTGAAGGCGATGTGACTATTCGCTGATATTCACGTCGCCTGAGGCGACTAATTGTTTTAGTATAATTACATTGATGATTATTCGAGAAAATAAAATTATTGACAAATGTCCGACTCTGAAACATCAACAAATCTAGCTGCCATTTTAAAAACTGCTAGCCTTCAATGCTATAATCACAGTGTGGTGATTATAGCGGGATGAAGGGAAGCTCCTAGCCAATCATAGCACTCTATTTCGATAATCATTAATGTAATTATGCTAAGTCCCAATAGTGAGTAACATCAGTTTTCTCCTAACAATGTCAGTAGACAATCAAGAAGAAAGGTTATGAGAATCCTTACTAGGTGGTGTTTGATTTTGTCCACAATTCACAGCCACTTTTTTCCAACTTTCACTGAAATTTCTGTTGGCAAATGCAACTTGCTTTTTCAGGTAAAGGATCTGCTGAAGGCTCTCCAAAATGCTGGAAGGTTATATGGTTTGAATGTCACTGAACCTGATACTACGCAGCCCTTGCCACCAGCATCATTTCAAAGATTCTTGAGGTCTGATAAGAAAATTCCTGGGGTTGTTCTTACAGATCATGAAGAATATTATTCAAACAAGTAAGAAACATTTGTGTCATGCCAACTGATGTTAGATTTATTAAGAAGATAGAAAGAAAGGACTGCATCAGTGTAACAATTATTGTGAGTCAGTACTCTTCATTCAAAAATTAATACATTTCCATGTCTATATAAACTGAGAAAACGGCCAACATTTCATGATGCCACAACTGGTTTCACAGTAAAATGACATCTGAGAAACAAGCGCAGAAAATCCATGTTTATGATGATTGTTTGTGCCTCAAGATAAAGTACCACTTAGATTTGGGTATTGACACATCATCAGTATGGAATGCCCAGGGGGGAGGGGGGTACTTGAATTTCAAATGCCAGCGATAATCAAAGGATATTTTGAGTACAAAAATTTGGCAAGTATTTTTTGGAGGTGGCTTGATTTAAATAGGGATTTGTTTGGGTATTCAAAACAATCTGAAGATTCGTGTTACATGTAGTGACCGAATATGCCGGTGGCTAATTTTTTAAATTTTTCGTGTTAAATCATTAAGGCTTTCTTAAAATTTTTAAGGCTTGGAAATTCGGCATGGGATTTTTAGGGGGTTAGTTTTTGGTCCAGGGATTTTTTGGGTTTTGTTGGAAGCCCAAAGAATTTTTTTAGATTTTGAGTTTTGCCCCCATTTGATCCCTATCACTTGCAATCCCAGAGTACCCCCTATGGCATGAAATGTCTGCGCTTGTTCCTCAGACTTCATTTCACAGGGACACCAGTGGTAGTGTTGCCAAATATCAGCTGTTTTCTACATACATTATATTCTCCTGACTGATCTCCATACATTTCCTTGAAGAATTACAGTCCAACCCTATTAATACAGACACTGAAGGGACCTAGCGAGAGTATCCATATTAACTGGGTGTCCGTACTAAGTGGGTCATGATATTAAAGTAAAAAAAACCTTTTTCTAGAATAAAATACCAACAAATTCAAGTAAAAGAGGATATAAGCATTGTCAAATTAAACTCGTCTGAGTGACCTTCACAAAGCCATCATTAATAAGAATCATAATGTTCATTAATCATAATGTTCCTGCCATATGTCTGTGCTCTGAATGATCATAGGCACCTATCAATCATAGTTTGCATAGTATTCAGTATGCTAGATGAATCATTATCTTTTTCTTCATGATTGTAAATACTTAGTAAGTGGAGCATGATCGTCGCGGTGATTGTTGTCCTGAATAGAATACTGTTGACAGTGACTGATGTCTTGACAACCTGTGTGGCAGTCAGGCAACTCTCTTTGACTCTGACAATGACTATTGCAGAAGTTGTCAAAACATCAGTCACTATCAGAAACAGAGCTATTCGGGACTACATTCGCCCAGATGACCATGCTTCACCTACTCTTCTCAAACTCATTAATTATTCATAAAGAAAATACAAAAGAAAATGATGCTTAATGAGTGTTTGGAAATCAGATGAAAAACTGCTCATTTTACATCCTTACGTTTTCCTGCTAAAATCATAACATTGTTTAAAATGTAATACCAAGCATTCGACGCAGTGTTTCATCAGCAGATGAAACATCTCAAAGTTCGTCAAAAATACTCCGCTGCGCATTGTATTTTCAACTCTCTTTCTGTGTTTCATTTGCTGATGAAACACTGCATCTCATGCTTGATATATGACATGAAATGATGCCTGTGTTCAAATCTTTCACATTGTTAATGTGCTCACTAGTGTCTTCACAAACTTATCTACTGATCTCACATTTTCAGGTTCTATAATAGTCACTTTGATGACCTCTACCAAGTAGGAGGCAATTTCTCAAAGGAGAATGATACAGTTTATCTTTTAAATAGCTTTACAAAGGTATGTTTTCAATTTCCATACTAATAAATGGTCAGTGTGACATCTGAGGAATTAAAGTGATGTCATCAAGTTTTTAAGCAGCTTTAGCAAATGAAGATTCATCCGTAACATCTCACAAAAATTTATGGTGCCACCTTTAGCTTTCCACCCTTTAAGTCCCAATAGTGTCCAAGATCAATCTTCTCCTTGCAATTATCCATACACTGTACAGAAATCACTTATGAGAATCAATAAAATGATCACCGGGTTAATGACAGCTCTGAATTGGGTACTGGTGACATGTCACTATCCAGATCTGGGTAGTGCTTCTGATTGAATGAAAAATAATTTTTAACCAATCAAAATTCAACCAAAGAAGTAACTTATTTGCTATAATTAAAGGCACTTGTCAGAAACTGAAAACAAAATCAAAAATCTTGAAACCAAAATAAGCTCTTTTGGTGAGGTCTCCTGAAACATCAACACTACTGTGGGTAGTATTTTCCACATGTGCACGTTGGGGCCTAGTTAAGCAATAGACCACACTTTGTATGGGTTTACCAGAGTGATAACCCACACGGGATGTTGGGAGTGGGTTATAACACCGCTAAACCCATACAAAGTGTGGTCTATTGCTTTTATAAGATAACTTTAAGTTTTCTATGAGTTTACCTGCACAATAAACCAAAGGTTTTTAACCAATCAGAACACGCATACTATCTTAGTTATTTTATAATTGGCTATAATCACTGCATCTCATTTCTAACAAACATGAGTTGAATAATTGTTTTATTAAAAACACCCGCAAAATATCGAGAATTTTCTCCAACTTTATTTGTAAAAACAACTGATTTTCAGCTTGTTTTTAATTTTAAGCCGACGCATGCAGTTACCATATTTAGAAAGAATGATATAATGGCTCATATACCATGATGGCTAAGCCGATCAGAGCTTTAGAATTGCATTACCCAATGTTTGAGTTTTTAATAATAATTAGAAATAGACCAATCTGACAACAGAATTGTTTTACAAATGGGTTCATATGGCCAGCCAGTTCTAACTAATGGTAAGAGTTTCAAGTTTTATACCAACTAGTTGGCATAACCAAAGGCTTTGACTTGGATGTCTTTGATTGTAGAAACTTGCAAAGATAGCAGCAACATTAGCCAGAACTCTGTATACCTTAGCAAATGATGATAAACCTCCTGAATATGAGATTAAAGCAGACAATGATACAGAAGCTGTGGTAGGTGACTTGTTAGCTTACTTAGAGGCAATTTCACCAAGATTCTGTGGTACTTGAAAATAAAACCGAACCTACCATAAGCGACAACACAACATGCAAAGATTAAAAGGTGGCTCACAGGAGCTGGCTGCCTATGGGAATAAACCATACCCATGTCTGTCCATATCTGTTTTTTGGAGGAGAATTTATTGCATGCAGTTTCTAAGCTACAAAATGTGTTGTTCCATAGTGCTACTAGACATACTTCATGTACTCGGAGACTCGGAGTAGGGTATCAGATACAGTGAACATGGAGATCAGACTATTATAATTTATCAAGTAGTCGCTTATAGGAGGAAAAACAATGGAAAAACTATGAAACTAAAACCTCAAAAATAGTTGCAGTCTCTTACAAGAGTTAGTTGTTTATGAGAGGCTCCAACTTTAGTAATTTGACTGAGAAAATTGTGGTGTTCTGGATCGGTGGTTGCTATGAGAGGTGGTCACACATAGAGGTTCAAGTAATGTGTCAAGAACAAGGGTGAGTGGGAAAGCATGAGGCTGTAGGCTGAGTGCTCTTATCTGTCTCGAGGTGTTTGGAACTCATGGTGAAGCATGAAGCCCGAGTTTTTGACATGTCTTCTCAAATGAAACAAAAAGAAATTATTTCTCTGGTTTTGAATAATTCATAATTAATGAGTTGTGTCAATCAATAAAACATCCCATTAAAATGCGAGTGTTTCATGTGAGATGAAAACCTGGTAGTGTGTTATTTGGTGTTTCATTAGGA
The DNA here is from genome assembly GCA_038088405.1 of Porites divaricata. NCBI lineage: Eukaryota > Metazoa > Cnidaria > Anthozoa > Scleractinia > Poritidae > Porites > Porites divaricata. The sequence goes on from JBBMOI010000017.1 coordinate 5,438,277, forward strand.
ATCAAGATTCATCCTCCTGACCCAAATGATTATCATTTATTGGCTTTTTACTGCATAAATACTTAATGAATTTGAGGTCCATACATCGTAAACATGAGTGTATTCAGGGGAGGTCATTGTTGTGTTGAGAGAAATCTTTGAATAAAGGCCACAGTGTTTCATCCAATATCGAGACTCCTCTCTGTTGGGCAAAGAGACTCAAGTTTTTAAGAGTAACTTTGAGGTATCTGAATACTGAATACACACGGTGAAGTGCTTCATATAGATTCCTCAATCGACAGATATTCTTGAAGAGAAAGGTTGTAGAATTCTATCTGATATCCAATTCTTCTTTATGCTCTCTTTATTCTCCCTGGATTTCCTTATGATCTGTTGGCACCCCTGGCATTGAAGGTATACTGGACTTCAGTGACCGAAGTTAAATGTCTTTTTGCCCACACAGATTGGTCATCTTGCTTACTGCTTCTTTGTTCGCGCCAACTGCCCTCTTTACAGAGAGGTATATTCCAGCAAGTCATGGAATGCATTGAAAGACTGTAAGTACATCATTTTTATATTTGATAATAATTGTTTCTTTTTCTTACTTGTGGTGGTCAGAAGTATCAAACAAGGTTGGAAATTAACTCTTTAAGCCCTCTGTGTGATCAGCATTAAATTTCTCCTGGTCATATCAATGCTTTGTAAAACAGAGTGGTCATAAGAATATTATTATGGACATGATCACACAAGATGAATTTTCTTGATATTTTATCAACTTCTTCCCACTACTTTTTGGGTTTGTCAGAAAGTTTTGAAGTAGAAGGCTGAGTTGTCAAAGTAAGTGGCCAGTCCAGGGATATTTTATTAAAAAAACACCATCCATAAAGAAATGCCAAGCAGAGTAGCCAGCCAATACTAACGAACTAGGCAGCTATTTTTGCCAACAGCAAGCTACTTTTGACATCCCTAACTTCTGTAGGAAATATTTAGGGGCAACAAATGAGAATACAAATTTTGATCTTAGGGTTAAAGGGGTTAAGTCATGCTATTTGCTATCCTTTTAAATAGCTAAAACGTTTTTCACATCAAATGAATTCCAAAAATAATGGTCCAGTTTTGTTACTTTATTTAGGCATTAAAACTGTTTCCTGTCTTCTGTTGCAACGGATGACATGGATTGACATGGATTGAAACTTGAAAAAGTTAGGCCAACTTTTTCAAGATTTAATGATTTAATGCTATTCCTACATAAATCTTTTTTTTTTCAAGTTTCAAGTTTATTATTTTATTATATATAAAAAACTATTACAATCAAATCTGACAGGTCAGTCTCGCAAGTTTTAAAATATTCGCCAAAAAACTGCTATTGTTAGTGTTCCCTGGTGAAATTTGTTTGATATTTTTCTTCATAACTCTGCAGCAGCATTATGGCATGGGTTTAGGCACTATGTAATGATTCAGCACAGAATTAACCTAATAAAGACATCTCGTCATGACATAGGACATTTAACAACCGCGTCGCTTAGTGGAGGTGGGTGCCCAGGATGTCCAGGGGCTTCCACCTTGGCACAGCCAGCCCCTAGACAGAGTTACACCCCCATGGCCAGCAAACCCGTGCCCTCCAGCCATGAGCCCCCACGCCAAGGAACCCGGCACCCGTCACACTGATTTAACAGTGGAAGAATAAAGGGGGGAGGGATGGGGGTAAAAGAATGATCCAAAGGCTAAACAAAGAGAATGGCCGCCAGGAAAACACTGTACTGAGCACATGGAGCTGATGCAAGCAAGGCTGACAGCACTTGAGCCAAACGACCGACCGCTGACCACGCCCAAGCTCCTTGTTGTTAACTGTGTTAAATAAATATTTATTTAACTTCATTATTTTATAGACGCGGGGGGAATTTTTAACTCTATCCAATCAAGAGTATTGTGATACAGCAAAGACAATCCACTAAGGATGTAGACCATATGATCAAATCCTTGAAGGAGGCCAGCAATAATTTGTCCCACAGGGAAGGGTTGTGCAGCGAACTTCAAAGTCAGGCACAATAGATACCAGTTCCCTACCAAGAGAAAGCAAAGCCTCTAAAAAATTTTTCTGAAGCAGGAAAAGTGATGTTGAAAATGGAGAAAAGTTTCAACAAGACATTAATTTGGTAAACAATTAGACCACAGGTGTATCTTAGCCGCTATTAACAATTGCATTGCTAAAATGGAGGTTGAGTGCCTGGAGTATCCAGGGGCTGCCACTTTTGGCAGCCAGTCTCTAGATTAAAATAATGCCCCCAATGACTGGCACAACAGCACAACCCAGCCATGAGCCCCCAGACGAAAGGAAAGGAACAGGTACCCGTCGCACTGAAAATATCAGTGGAGAAAAAACAACAAAGCCTAGGGGGAGGAGGGGGGGGAGGAGGGGGGAAGAAAATTGCTGACAGAACCCAGCACGAAGGAAAACTGAACACGCCAATGAATCACATGATCAATGTAGTCAGCTACTGGGCATGCGCATGCCAAAGACCGCTGACCTCAGGCACTTAAGATGGTCTTAGTTTTTAACTCCTTTAAATTGCATATAAACATGTTCAGATTTAAAGAAATCACTGACTGTTGTGTTTTCCGTTACAGATACAGAACCATTTCCACGCTATGTCAGTGTAAAAAGCTCTAGCAACTCATTTACATCAGCAATTTATTACCTTCTACTGTATTTTACTGGACTCCGGTCGCCTTTTAAGAGTGAAAAATGTTCTGGGAATGTAGATGAGGTGGGTTATAGTTAGTCTCCCAATCAGTATATCATTTACTCAAGATTGCAAGGTGCAAGATTTTCTATCTTCCACATAGGTGGTGGAGAAGGGAAAGCAGGACCAAAGACTTTGGGGGGGGGCTCTGCCAGCCCCCCCTCCCCCAAGAACTACCTAAGAAAGACTGCCTGAACAACTGCCCACTGATGCATTGTCCCATATCGATTATGGACACACTAGACACTGTGAATATGTGCAAAGAGATTTGCTTGTGTCAATGGACAATGCAAGGGGCATTTTGGAAAAATCAGAGTTTCAGAATGCTCCGCCGCCTCTGTGGGCCCACAGATAATTCCACCTGTTCAGATTGCTTCTGCATCTAGGTTTTGTTCTTGATTGTGTAAATGATGCAAGCTTTTGTCTTTAAGTAATCCTTTATCCTCTCTTGTTCCATGTCTTTGCACCTCCTCATCATCCCTGCTGTCATGCTTTAGAAACACCGTACCCCCTCCTCCTCTCCTTTCCCCACCCCTCTCCCATGATTAGATGATTTCATCACGTACCCAAAAAATGTCTCGAAACAAGTATGCTATTAATTTTCAATTCTGGGGTTTTGATTGGACAATTTTTGCTCTACTGATATAGTTGTCATTTTATTTACCAATGCCTTGGGCACTTTCTCTCCCCTTTTTTAGGGCATCGTTAATGCTTCCATGCAAGGAAAAGATTTTAAGAGCTCAGGCCTTTGTGTGACTGGCGCAGTTTATCTGTCACCAGCGTTGTCTCCAGCATTTGTTTTAGAGAAATATGACTCTACTGAGTACTCTACATGGGCTGAAAGCACGTAAGTCAATATCCACAAACGAATTCTCCAGACTAAACTCTGTACACTTTCTTAGTGAATAAGTTGAGAGAATATGAAAAATGATCAAAGCATATCCTCTTTTGTGATCATTTAAGTAGTTCTCATAACTTTTCCCTTGATTATGTACTGATAGTAAAGGTTTAAATTGCTGTCTCCTATGTAAACAAAGATAATTTCATCCACAAGATCAAAAGTCTTGTACAGCACATTTAACATCACGGTAAAGTACTGCTCTGTACCACTCATTTATTTTCCTCCACCACTCATTTTTTCCAATCTCCTGGCTTTTCCTACCCCCCAAATGAAATCTTATTGCCTGACCATTCAAATGAAAGCTATCTAAGCCAGTGGCACTGTTTATTATGCTGTTCAAGTTGGTTTTGACTTTTGAGACTGTGGATGACATCCTTAAGTATGATCATTCAAGTAAAAGGTACATAGTAGAGCCTTCCTGTGGATCTGTTTGTTTTTTTTGTACAGTGGCTGTTAGCAACATACTAAGGGGTGTACAGAGCCCTGCGTTGAACTCGCCTGCCATCCAGTAAAAGAAAATTTGGTTATCAATGCATCCAAGAAATTTTGGTTCTGACAAAATCGTTCATACGTATGTCTGTACGCCCTTCATGATAGCAGATGTAGAATTTTTTATTTACTAGCGTAAAAGTCCAAGGCATATACAAATTGTGTCTAACTTGATATTGGACATACATGTTTTGATCACTTAATAGCTGTCAAAACAGGGTATCTGCTGACCAGTGTCACATGACTGTATCGCAGGCTGAGACTTACAAACCATTATTGGTGATATGTTTTTTTAAAGTTCTCCAATGACCAGTTATGGTGCTCAATTGATTGCAGGCTCTGAAAGAGGCATTTCATAAACGTTCCCATGAGTGCTTCACTTTTGGTCTAAATCTATTTATTATTCCAATTTGCTGTCTGTTAATGAACCCCAACAAAATATTACAGACAGCCCTGTCATGGACTAGTAGGTGTACTAAGGGAACGTAACTACTTTATCTGGATTCAGTCGATAGACTCAACACAGTCAGTGCTTAAGGTGACTGAACACAGTTTTGTGGGCAGTCAGCGGTAATTCGCGTGACCGCGCATGTTTTAAATTAGACAAACAAACATGGAGGGGAAAAAAGCACTGGTGCACAGAAGATGATTTCTCAAAATCTACTCATTAACATTTTGTTTTTTACTTTAATTGTATTTTAAATAAGGAGAACTTTGAAATGGAAGTTGAACAGACGAATTTTGTGACACATTTAATTATTATATTATTGATTATCTAAAAACCCGTCTGTTAAAATTTGGTCAAATAAGTTTCAAATGGTAATGATTAATAACTAGTAAGCTGTGTGACAGTTTATAGGAAAATCTAATGAGCAATGTTTATGTAAACTGAGCAAAAGTGAAATTTTAAGGTTGTATTCAATCGTTTGTTGCCATGGAAACTACGAAAACGTTGCATTTTTACCTGTCGATCAAAAACTTTCAGAGTATATTTTTCCCTTTCCAAGTTTCAGCTTGTGAGTTGTAACTGTTCTCTTGCCATGATTTGGCAAATTACATACACACTCACAAACAGCCAAAACTGTGTTCAGCCACCTTAAATCTAAGCTCTAGAAATCAGAGCAGATGTGGACCTCCTCTCTCTTTTGATTCCTAAGATGATTCTAAAATGATTCAAGAAAAATTTATCTGATCAAGTGATAATTTACATACTGTTGATCATTAATTTTGCACCATTGTTTGAAAGGAGTGTTTTACATTTTTTTTAAATAACTTTTTTCTTGTTTACTCAGCTGGGGAGACGATCTTACAGTAAGACTCTTCCTTGTGGGAAGTCCTCAACTTGAGGTGATATAAATTTAGAGGGGCATTTGACACCAACAATTCCCTGCTAGCAGAGGTTTTCCCTGGTATTTGGTGGACGAAAGTAAAATAGACCCCCTTCTCCTCTTGGCATTACCACCTGTTCCAGGGAAGAGAGGCCTCTGCTTGCCGGGCACACCTACAAGTAATACAACTTGAAGCCTGGCCCAGGTTGTTCAAACGTTGGATATCGCTATCCTCTGGATAAATCTCCATCCAGTGGATAATGGGATGGGTTTCCCTAATACGTATCCGCTGACTACTGATTTATCTGGCTCCAGTTGTTCAAAAGCTGGATAGTGCTATCCACTGGATAAATCACTATCCAGTGCATAAGTATTGGGGAAACCAATTGCACTATCCACTGGATAAAAATTTATCCGCTGGATAGTGCTATTCGCCTTTTGAACAACTGAGGCCAGTTGGATAGCGCTATCCAACGTTTGAACAACAGGGTCCTGGTCTTTACTAGTGGCACAAGCACAAGTGCAAGCATGAGAATCATATTCCATAGCAGTGGCGGATCCAGGGGGGCCGACCTCCCTTATTTTTCCACCAAAATGAGGCCCAAAGGGCCGAAAAAAGTTTTTGGAGACTGCGCCCCCCCCCCCCCCCCCCCCTTATGAGGGTCTGGATCCGCCACTGTGATGGCACATATGGCCTGAACACAGGCATAATTGCGGGCACATTAATCAAAACTTCTTCTTTACCTGTGCCTCTATTTTCAGTTGTTTTAATGTTGTTGCACTTGTGGTCGTTTTTAAACTCTCTTGTCAGCACGTCTTCTTGCAAAGAACAAGCACGAATCTGTACCTCGTGACCAAGTTTCCTCTTTACTTGTCGTTACTGTTCATTATTTCTACACACAAGTTAGTAGTTTCACGCAATTTTTTATCCATAAGAATTGTTTTGAGCTGTTTTTATCTGCTCATTTTCTATTTTTAAGAAATTCTCTACTTGAATCTGACCTTCGCTGTTTGCCGTATACGTGAAGCTTAAACTCTTTATTGTTGGAAGTCTTTGCATCCGTTTTGCACGTAGCTTAGGAAAGGATAATTTCTGCCTTAAGCATTGCCTCATGTACTGTTTTAATTTTGTTGTAATTATTTTAATCTGTCAATTTTCTCACTGCCTTTCTTGTTTTCAGGGTGCAACCCTTGCTGCAGGATTGATCATCACCATATTTTCATTTGGACTTGTGTACTTGATCAACAAAAAGGCCAGTGTGCTTTTCACTCCAAATAGCCCCCTTGATGCAGACGTGGATAGCTGAATCAGTGACTATGTTTTAATTCTCATAACTGTGTCATTATAAAGCCAACACACAAGAAATTAGAAGTGCTGTACCATCTTGATATAATTCGCGAAGATAAAAACGATGACCCGAGGGTTTGTATTGTAGGTAGAGTTGAACCCCTGCGAAATGACACCTCTCTTAACCATTTTAATCCAAAACGTGTTCAATGGAAAAATTCAACAAAATTACTTAAAACTATTAAAAAATCAGTACATGTGTAGCAGCAGTGAAAGTACTGTTTTAGAGGTCCATTTGAATAGTCTCACCACATGGTTTGATGCACAGACTCTCAAGTTAGAACATTGTACTAAATAAATAGTACCATGTGATAGTACTGCTGAAGAGGTTTCGATTAAATGGTAACAACATAGGATTCTGACCATACACCCAAAAGTAAGAACTACCTAGCAAGACTCCATCAATCTCATTGGGAGCGAGCGGCTTAGGTGGAGACCTCCCATACACAGACGTGCAAGTACTTTGTGGAAATTTCACCACTAAACCTCTGTATTTTTAATCTGCGGTGTGTAGCCAAAAGACCTAGGAGGTGGGGGGGGGGGGGGGTCAGACAAAGAGTTGGGAAACCCCAGGTAAGTGAGGTGACACGCTTAGGTGGGGTAACCGCCTGTCCATATAATTTCTTATAATTATTATTGTCACTCCATCTACTATGTAAACGTGATTATATGGACTGGTGGGTTACCCCTTCCAAACAGGTTACCTCACTTACTTGGGGTCCCCCACCTCCATGTAAACAGGTCATAAAGGTGACAAGGAAACAGATCTGGGCTGAGTTGCTCAAAGCATGGTTAGCTTTAACCATTGGTTAAGCAGTATCAAAACCAATACGTTGTCAAGGAATTAAACGCTGGTTAACACTAACCATGCTTCGAGCAACTGGGCCCTGGGTATTATTTCCAAGACATTTTGTTACCAAAAGGATATTTGTTATTTAACGCGTAAAACTAAAAAAAGCCAACGATGAGATGCCTGCTATTTTGTTGTGCCAAAAGAAGCAATTCACAATAAAATGATATATTTCAAGTGCCATTTTTTTTTGTAGTAGTCTAAGCCTGACTTCTCGTTAATCTGGAATTTTATGGATCTCTACAGGTCCACACTTGACGTCCACCTGTAGGCACAGGTAGCCCAACCATTAAGTTGTAAGGGTTTGTATGGGGGTTCTGGTCATTACTATTTTGGAGTCAACACATTATATATCAGCAGAATGTAAAAAGGGGGCCTCAGTAGAGCTGACAGGATTCCTTACCATGTCTCAGTGTTTTATTTACTGTTCAGGTGGCTTACTTTTTAAGGAATCTTGTATAATTCTGTTTTAAGCCTACCTCAGATTATCAGTATTAAAGTGAAGTTGTGATGACGGTACCTACAGAAAGTCCCCAACATAGTGTTGTCCCTGCATTTGTGCATCGTTAATAGATTGGAATGGTTATGAAACCCGTCACACTCTTTTGCTATATTGTTTCGAAGCCCTTCGATGTCTTGCGCGGTCACAAATGAACTCAACTGTCGTAACACAACCCCATAAATTGGACAGGGGATTATACGACGAGAGCTACCACTTTAAAAGATCTTAAAATAGTTACACGAAATTAGACTTATTAGCAAAGAAGACTTAAAAAATATAAAAATTGTTACATTTTAATTACAACCTGCATGCCTTTTTAGTAGGTCTTATTCACAAAGCGTGGCAAGTTGTGATGACGGTACTTGCAGAAAGTCCCCAACATAGTGTTGTCCCTTTTGGGCATAGTTAATAGATTGGAATGGTTATGAAACCCGTCGACTCCTTTGCTATGTGTTTTTGTGAACTCGGACGGTGCAGAGCGTTCAATAGCATCCCTAGCATTTTGACCTTGTTCACCAATAACAACGTGCCATTAATTTATTCCGTTGCAATTTTCCAAAGGAAAACAAAGGATTGTGCACAATCAGGGCGCTTTCAACACAAACTGCAGCACTGTTGTTTTATTCTTTGATGTTTGTTGCGTTTCATAACCAGTCTCCTCTAATATAACTATGATTTGAGGTCATTTCAACGCGATTCATTCTAGGAAGCTTTAGTTGTGCCCTGTTTCTCACGTCGTATGTTTTTCTAGTCTTTGTACTATTAAATGTTGTTCAATTTGCTATGAAATGCCTTCAAATTCCAGGAACTACCATGGTGTTTTAAATCTCCACATTTTTCTCCCTTTGATTATGGCTTGAGCTTTGACAAAGGCGACTAGACCATTCACTATTATGTCGGTTGGCCATCTTTTCTTTCCCAAGGGGTTAGCGTTTAGTCAAAGTAAAGAAATCTCAATTTTCTTCTCTGTTTTTTCTTTAGCCTAAGGCCCCCAGATCATAGAATAATGCCACCTTAGAATTGTTTCTAATGAGATTTATAATGATTCTCGGGAAAAAATACAAAATTTCCTCATCGTTTCTA
>JBBMOI010000017.1:5452500-5540000 GCA_038088405.1 Porites divaricata
GGCCATATAGGCCAAGAAAATGAGTTTTATGATATTGTAAAACGAAGAAACACCTTTCTAGGCTATAAAAACAAAAAGTTGAAAAGGTCGAACAATTGAGATTTTTCAAAGGGGTGAGTCAACGGTTTTGGTCAAAAAAGGGCCAATTTTCCGTCTTTTTATTTTGGGCCATATAGGCCAGGAAAATGAGTTTTGTGATATTCTAGAACGAAGAAACACTTTTCTAAGCTATAAAAACAAGAACTTTGAAAGGTCGAAAAATTGAGATTTTTCCAAAGGGGTTAGTTCATGGTTTTGGTCAAAAAAGCACCATTTTTCCGTCTTTTTATTTTGGGCCACATAGGCCCGAAAACTGAGTTTTATGACATTCTACAACGAAGAAACACCTTTCTAGGCTATAAAAACAAGAAGTTGAAAAGGTCGAAAAATTGAGATTTTTCCAAAGGGGTTAGTCCACGGTTTTGGTCAAAAAAGGGCCATTTTTCCGTCTTTTTATTTTGGGCCATATAGGCCACGAAAATGAGTTTTATGATATTCTAGAACGAAGAAACACTTTTCTAAGCTATAAAAACATGAAGTTTGAAACGTCGAAAAATTGAGATTTTTCCAAAGGGGTTAGTCCATGGTTTTGGTCGAAAAAGGGTCATTTTTCCGTCTTTTTATTTTGGGCCATATAGGCCAGGAAAATGAGTTTTATGATAGTCTAGAACGAAGAAACACCTTTCTAGGCTATAAAAACAAGAAGTTGAAAAGGTCAAAAAATTGAGATTTTTCCAAACGGGTTAGTCCATGGTTTTGGTCAAAAAAGGGCCATTTTTCCGTCTTTTTATTTTGGGCCATATAGGCCACGAAAATAAGTTTTATGATATTCTAGAACGAAGAAACACCTTTCTAGGCTATTAAAACAAGAAGTTCAAAAGGTCGAAAAATTGAGATTTTTCCAAAGGGGTTAGTCCATGGTTTTGGTCCAAAAAGGGTCATTTTTCCGTCTTTTTATTTTGGGCCATATAGGCCAGGAAAATGAGTTTTATGATATTTTAAAACGAAGAAACACCTTTCTAGGCTATAAAAACAAAAAGTTGAAAAGGTCGAACAATTGAGATTTTTCCAAAGGGATTAGTCCATGGTTTTGGTCAAAAAAGGGCCATTTTTCCGTCTTTTTATTTTGGGCAATATAGGCAAAAAAAAAATGAGTTTCATGATATTGTAAAACGAACAAACACCTTTCTAGGCTATAAAAAAAGAGTTCAAAAGGTCGAAAAATTGAGATTTTTCCAAAGGGGTTAGTCCATTGGTTTGGTGAAAAAGGGACATTTTTCCGTCTTTTTATATTAGGCCATCTAGACAAGGAAAATGAGTTTTATCATATTCTAGAACGAAGAAACACCTTTCTAAGCTATAAAAACAAGTCGTTGAAAAGGTCGAAAAATTGAGATTTTTCCAAAGGGGTTAGTCCATTGGTTTGGTCAAAAAGGGCCATTTTTCCGTCTTTTTATTTTGGGCAATATAGGCCAGGAAAATGAGTTTCATAATATTGTAAAACGAAGAAACACCTTTCTAGGCTATAAAAACAAACAGTTGAAAAGGTCGAACAATTGAGATTTTACCAAAGGGATTAGTCCATTGTTTTGGTCAAAAAAGGGCCATTTTTCCGTCTTTTTATTTTGGGCCATATAGGCCAGGAAAATTAGTTTTATGATATTCTAGAACGAAGAAACACCTTTCTAAGCTACAAAAACAAGAAGTTGAATAGGTCGAAACATTAAGATTTTTCCAAAGGGGTTAGTCCATTGGTTTGGTGAAAAAGGGACATTTTTCCGTCTTTTTATATTAGGCCATCTAGACAAGGAAAATGAGTTTTATCATATTCTAGAACGAAGAAACACCTTTCTAAGCTATAAAAACAAGTCGTTGAAAAGGTCGAAAAATTGAGATTTTTCCAAAGGGGTTAGTCCATTGGTTTGGTCAAAAAGGGCCATTTTTCCGTCTTTTTATTTTGGGCAATATAGGCCAGGAAAATGAGTTTCATAATATTGTAAAACGAAGAAACACCTTTCTAGGCTATAAAAACAAACAGTTGAAAAGGTCGAACAATTGAGATTTTACCAAAGGGATTAGTCCATTGTTTTGGTCAAAAAAGGGCCATTTTTCCGTCTTTTTATTTTGGGCCATATAGGCCAGGAAAATTAGTTTTATGATATTCTAGAACGAAGAAACACCTTTCTAAGCTACAAAAACAAGAAGTTGAATAGGTCGAAACATTAAGATTTTTCCAAAGGGGTTAGTCCATGGTTTTGGTGAAAAAGGGACATTTTTCCGTCTTTTTATATTAGGCCATCTAGACCAGGAAAATGAGTTTTATTATATTCTAGAACGAAGAAACACCTTTCTAAGCTATAAAAACAAGTCGTTGAAAAGGTCGAAAAATTGAGATTTTTCCAAAGGGGTTAGTCCATTGTTTTCGTCAAAAAAGGGCCATTTCTCCGTCTTTTTATTTTAGGCCATCTAGACCAGAAAAATGAGTTTTATGATATTGTAAAACGAAGAAACACTTTTCTAGGCTATAAAAACAAAAACTTGAAAAGGTCGAACAATTGAGATTTTTCCAAAGGGATTAGTCCATGGTTTTGGTCAAAAAAGGGCCATTTTTCCGTCTTTTTATTTTGGGCCATATAGGCCAGAAAAAAGAGTTTTATGATATTCTAGAACGAAGAAACACCTTTCTAAGCTACAAAAACAAGAAGATGAAAAGGTCGAAACATTAAGATTTTTCCAAAGGGATTAGTCCATGGTTTTGGTCAAAAAAGGGCCATTTCTCAATCTTTTTATTTTGGGCCACATAGGCCAGAAAAATGAGTTTTGTGATATTCTAGAACGAAGAAAAAACTTTCTAAGCTTTAAAAACAAAAAGTTGAACAGGTCGAAAAATTGAGATTAGTCCATGGTTTTAGTCAAAAAAGGGCCATTTTTCCGTCTTTTTATTTTAGGCGTTCTAGACCAGGAAAATGAGTTTTATGATATTGTAAAACGAAGAAACACCTTTCTAGGCTATAAAAACAAGAAGTTGAAAAGGTCGAAAAATTGAGATTTTTCCAAAGGGGTTAGTCCATGGTTTTGGTCGAAAAAGGGTCATTTTTCCGTCTTTTTATTTTGGGCCATATAGGCCAGGAAAATAAGTTTTATGATAGTCTAGAACGAAAAAACACTTTTCTAAGCTATAAAAACATGAAGTTTGAAACGTCGAAAAATTGAGATTTTTCCAAAGGGGTTAGTCCATGGTTTTGGTCGAAAAAGGGTCATTTTTCCGTCTTTTTATTTTGGGCCATATAGGCCAGGAAAATGAGTTTTATGATAGTCTAGAACGAAGAAACACCTTTCTAGGCTATAAAAACAAGAAGTTGAAAAGGTCGAAAAATTGAGATTTTTCCAAACGGGTTAGTCCATGGTTTTGGTCAAAAAAGGGCCATTTTTCCGTCTTTTTATTTTGGGCCATATAGGCCACGAAAATAAGTTTTATGATATTCTAGAACGAAGAAACACCTTTCTAGGCTATTAAAACAAGAAGTTCAAAAGGTCGAAAAATTGAGATTTTTCCAAAGGGGTTAGTCCATGGTTTTGGTCCAAAAAGGGTCATTTTTCCGTCTTTTTATTTTGGGCCATATAGGCCAGGAAAATGAGTTTTATGATATTCTAGAACGAAGAAAAAACTTTCTAAGCTTTAAAAACAAAAAGTTGAAAAGGTCGAAAAATTGAGATTTTTCCAAAGGGGTTAGTCCATGGTTTCAGTCAAAAAAGGGCCATTTTTCCGTCTTTTTATTTTAGGCGTTCTAGACCAGGAAAATGAGTTTTATGATCTTGTAAAACAAAGAAACACCTTTTTAGGCTATAAAAACAAAAAGTTGAAAAGGTCGAACAATTGAGATTTTTCCAAAGGGATTAGTCCATGGTTTTGGTCAAAAAAGGGCCATTTTTCCGTCTTTTTATTTTGGGCAATATAGGCAAAAAAAAATGAGTTTCATGATATTGTAAAACAAACAAACACCTTTCTAGGCTATAAAAAAAGAGTTCAAAAGGTCGAAAAATTGAGATTTTTCCAAAGGGGTTAGTCCATTGGTTTGGTGAAAAAGGGACATTTTTCCGTCTTTTTATATTAGGCCATCTAGACAAGGAAAATGAGTTTTATCATATTCTAGAACGAAGAAACACCTTTCTAAGCTATAAAAACAAGTCGTTGAAAAGGTCGAAAAATTGAGATTTTTCCAAAGGGGTTAGTCCATTGGTTTGGTCAAAAAGGGCCATTTTTCCGTCTTTATATTTTGGGCAATATAGGCCAGGAAAATGAGTTTCATAATATTGTAAAACGAAGAAACACCTTTCTAGGCTATAAAAACAAACAGTTGAAAAGGTCGAACAATTGAGATTTTACCAAAGGGATTAGTCCATGGTTTTGGTCGAAAAAGGGTCATTTTTCCGTCTTTTCATTTTGGGCCATATAGGCCAGGAAAATTAGTTTTATGATATTCTAGAACGAAGAAACACCTTTCTAAGCTACAAAAACAAGAAGTTGAATAGGTCGAAACATTAAGATTTTTCCAAAGGGGTTAGTCCATGGTTTTGGACAAAAAAAGGCCATTTTTCCGTCTTTTTATTTTGGGCCATATAGGCCCGAAAAATGCGTTTTTTGACATTCTAGAACGAAGAAACACCTTTCTAGGCTATAAAAACAAGAAGTTGAAAAGGTCGAATAATTGAGATTTTTCCAAAGTGGTTAGTCCATGGTTTTGGTCAAAAAAGGGCCATTTTTCCGTCTTTTTATTTTGGGCCATATAGGCCAGGAAAAAGAGTTTTATGATATTCTAGAACGAAGAAACACCTTTCTAAGCTACAAAAACAAGAATTTGAAAAGGTCGAAACATTACGATTTTTCCAAAGGGGTTAGTCCATGGTTTTGGTCACAAAAGGGCCATTTTTCAATCTTTTTATTTTGGGCCGTATAGGCCAGGAAAATGAGTTTTATGATATTCTAGAACGAAGAAAAAACTTTCTAAGCTTTAAAAACAAAAAGTTGAAAAGGTCGAAAAATCGAGATTTTTCCAAAGGGGTTAGTCCATGGGTTTGGTCAAAAAAGGGCCATTTTTCCGTCTTTTTATTTTGGGCAATATAGGCAAAAAAAAATGAGTTTCATGATATTGTAAAACGAACAAACACCTTTCTAGGCTATAAAAAAAGAGTTCAAAAGGTCGAAAAATTGAGATTTTTCCAAAGGGGTTAGTCCATTGCTTTGGTGAAAAAGGGACATTTTTCCGTCTTTTTATATTAGGCCATCTAGACCAGGAAAATGAGTTTTATCATATTCTAGAACGAAGAAACACTTTTCTAAGCTATAAAAACAATTCGTTGAAAAGGTCGAAAAATTGAGATTTTTCCAAGAGGTTAGTCCATTGTTTTCGTCAAAATAGGGCCATTTTTCCGTCTTTTTATTTTAGGCCATCTAGACCAGAAAAATGAGTTTTATGATATTGTAAAACGAAGAAACACTTTTCTAGGCTATAAAAACAAAAAGTTGAAAAGGTCGAACAATTGAGATTTTTCCAAAGGGATTAGTCCATGGTTTTTGTCAAAAAAGGGCCATTTTTCCGTCTTTTTATTTTGGGCCATATAGGCCAGAAAAAAGAGTTTTATGAATTTCTAGAACGAAGAAACACCTTTCTAAGCTACAAAAACAAGAAGATGAAAAGGTCGAAACATTAAGATTTTTCCAAAGGGGTTAGTCCATGGTTTTGGTCAAAAAAGGGCCATTTCTCAATCTTTTTATTTTGGGCCATATAGGCCAGAAAAATGAGTTTTATGATATTCTAGAACGAAGAAAAAACTTTCTAAGCTTTAAAAACAAAAAGTTGAACAGGTCGAAAAATTGAGATTAGTCCATGGTTTTAGTCAAAAAAAGGCATTTTTTCCGTCTTTTTATTTTAGGCGTTCTATACCAGGAAAATGAGGTTTATGATATTGTAAAACGAAGAAACACCTTTCTAGGCTATAAAAAAAGAGTTCAAAAGGTCGAAAAATTGAGATTTTTCCAAAGGGGTTAGTCCATTGGTTTGGTGAAAAAGGGACATTTTTCCGTCTTTTTCGTTTGGGCAAAATAGGCCAGGAAAGTGAGTTTTGTCATATTCTAGAACGAAGAAACACTTTTCTAAGCAATAAAAACAAGAACTTTGAAAGGTCGAAAAATTGAGATTTCTCCAAAGGCTTTAGTACATGGTTTTGGTCCAAAAAGGGTCATTTTTCCGTCTTTTTTTTTTGGGCCATATAGGCCAGAAAAATGAGTTTTATGATATTCTAGAACGAAGAAAAAACTTTCTAAACTTTAAAAACAAAAAGTTGAAAAGGTCGAAAAATTGAGATTAGTTCATGTTTTTAGTCAAAAAAAGGCCATTTTTCCGTCTTTTTATTTTAGGCGTTCTAGACCAGGAAAATGAGTTTTATGATATGGTAAAACGAAGAAACACCTTTCTAGGCTATAAAAACAAATATTTGAAAAGGTCGAACAATTGAGATTTTTCCAAAGGGATTAGTCCATGGTTTTGGTCAAAAAAGGGCCATTTTTCCGTCTTTTTATTTTGGGCCATATAGGCCAGGAAAATGAGTTTTATGATAGTCTATAGAACGAAGAAACACCTTTCTAGGCTATAAAAAAAGAGTTCAAAAGGTCGAAAAATTGAGATTTTTCCAAAGGGATTAGTCCATGGTTTTGGTCAAAAAAGGGCCATTTTTCCGTCTTTTTATTTTGGGCCATATAGGCCAGGAAAATGAGTTTTATGATATTCTAGAACGAAGAAACACCTTTCTAAGCTACAAAAACAAGAAGTTGAATAGGTCGAAACATTAAGATTTTTCCAAAGGGGTTAGTCGATGGTTTTGGACAAAAAAGGGCCATTTCTCCGTCTTTCTATTTTGCGCCATATAGGCCACGAAAATGAGATTTATGATATTCTAGAACGAAGAAACACCTTTCTAGGCTATAAAAACAAAAAGTTGAAAAGGTCAAACAATTGAGATTTTACCAAAGAGATTAGTCCATGGTTTTGGTCAAAAAAGGGTCATTTTTCCGTCTTTTTATTTTAGGCCATCTAGACCAGGAAAATGAGTTTTATGATATTGTAAAACGAAGAAACACCTTTCTAGGCTATAAAAACAAGAAGTTGAAAAGGTCGAAAAATTGAGATTTTTCCAAAGGCGTTAGTCCATGGTTTTGGTCCAAAAAGGGCCATTTTTCCGTCTTTTTATTTTGGGCCATATAGGCCACAAAAAGGAGTTGTATGATATTCTAGAACGAAGAAACACCTTTCTGGGCTATAAAAACAAGAAGTTCAAAAGGTCGAAAAAGTGAGATTTTTCCAAAGGGGTTAGTCCATGGTTTTGGTCGAAAAAGGGTCATTTTTCCGTCTTTTTTTTTTGGGCCATATAGGCCAGGAAAATGAGTTTTATGATAGTCTAGAACGAAGACACACTTTTCTAAGCTATAAAAACATGAAGTTTGAAAGGTCGAAACATTACGATTTTTTCAAAGGGGTTAGTCCATGGTTTTGGTCAAAAAAGGGCCATTTTTCAATCTTTTTATTTTGGGCCATATAGGCCAGGAAAATAAGTTTTATGATATTCTAGAACAAAGAAAAAACTTTTTAAGCTTTAAAAACAAAAAGTTGAAAAGGTCGAAAAAGTGAGATTTTTCCAAAGGGCTTAGTCCATTGGTTTGGTGAAAAAGGGACATTTTTCCGTCGTTTTATATTAGGCCATCTAGACAAGGAAAATGAGTTTTATCATATTCTAGAACGAAGAAACACCTTTCTAAGCTATAAAAAGAAGTCGTTGAAAAGGTCGAAAAATTGAGATTTTTCCAAAGGGGTTAGTCCATTGGTTTGGTCAAAAAGGGCCATTTTTCCGTCTTTTTATTTTGGGCAATATAGGCCAGGAAAATGAGTTTCATGATATTGTAAAACGAAGAAACACCTTTCTAGGCTATAAAAACAAAAAGTTGAAAAGGTCGAACAATTGAGAGTTTACCAAAGGGATTAGTCCATTGTTTTGGTCAAAAAAGGGCCATTTTTCCGTCTTTTTATTTTTGGCCATATAGGCCAGGAAAAAGAGTTTTATGATATTCTAGAACGAAGAAACACCTTTCTAAGCTACAAAAACAAGAATTTGAAAAGGTCGAAACATTACGATTTTTCCAAAGGGGTTAGTCCATGGTTTTGGTCACAAAAGGGCCATTTTTCAATCTTTTTATTTTGGGCCGTATAGGCCAGGAAAATGAGTTTTATGATATTCTAGAACGAAGAAAAAACTTTCTAAGCTTTAAAAACAAAAAGTTGAACAGGTCGAAAAATTGAGATTAGTCCATGGTTTTAGTCAAAAAAGGGCCATTTTTCCGTCTTTTTATTTTAGGCGTTCTAGACTAGGAAAATGAGTTTTCTGATATTGTAAAACGAAGAAACACCTTTTTAGGCTATAAAAACAAAAAGTTGAAAAGGTCGAACAATTGAGATTTTTCCAAAGGGATTAGTCCATGGTTTTGGTCAAAAAAGGGCCATTTTTCCGTCTTTTTATTTTGGGCCATATAGGCCAGGAAAATGAGTTTTATGATAGTCTAGAACGAAGAAACACTTTTCTAAGCTATAAAAACATGAAGTTTGAAACGTCGAAAAATTGAGATTTTTCCAAAGGGGTTAGTCCATGGTTTTGGTCAAAAAAGGGTCATTTTTCCATCTTTTTATTTTGGGCCATATAGGCCAGAAAAATGAGTTTTATGATATTGTAAAACGAAGAAACACCTTTCTAGGCTATAAGATAAAAGTTCAAAAGGTCGAAAAATTGAGATTTCTCCAAAGGGGTTAGTCCATGGTTTTGGTCAAAAAAGGGCCATTTTTCCGTCTTTTTATTTTGGGCCATATAGGCCAGGAAAATGAGTTTTATGATAGTCTAGAACGAAGAAAGACCTTTCTAGGCTATAAAAACAAGAAGTTGAAAAGGTCGAAAAATTGAGATTTTTCCTAAGGGCTTTGTCCATGGTTTTGGTCAAAAAAGGGCCATTTTTCCGTCTTTTTATTTTAGGCCATCTAGACCAGAAAAATGAGTTTTATGATGTTGTAAAACGAAGAAACACTTTTCTAGGCTATAAAAACAAAAAGTTGAAAAGGTCGAACAATTGAGATTTTTCCAAAGGGATTAGTCCATGGTTTTTGTCAAAAAAAGGGCCATTTTTCCGTCTTTTTATTTTGGGCCACATAGGCCAAAAAAAAGAGTTTTATGATATTCTAGAACGAAGAAACACCTTTCTAAGCTACAAAAACAAGAAGTTGAAAAGGTCGAAACATTAAGATTTTTCCAACTGGGTTAGTCCATGGTTTTGGTCAAAAAAGGGCCATTTTTCAATCTTTTTATTTTGGGCCATATAGGCCAGGAAAATGAGTTTTATGATAGTCTAGAACGAAGAAACACTTTTCTAAGCTATAAAAACAACAAGTTTAAAAGGTCGAAAAATTGAGATTTCTCCAAAGGGGTTAGTCCATGGTTTTCGTCAAAAACGAGCCATTTTTCCGTCTTTTTATTTTAGGCCATCTAGACCAGGAAAATGAGTTTTATGATATTGTAAAACGAAGAAACACCTTTCTAGGCTATAAAAACAAAAAGTTTAAAAGGTCGAACAATTGAGATTTTTCCAAAGGGGTTAGTCCATGGTTTTGGTCAAAAAAGGGCCATTTTTCTGTCTTTTTAGTTTGGGCTATATAGGCCAGGAAAATGAGTTTTATGATATTCTACAACGAATAAACACCTGTCTAAGCTATAAAAACAAACAGTTAAAAAGGTCGAACAATTGAGATTTTTCCAAAGGGGTTAGTCCATGGTTTTGGTCAAAAAAGGGCCATTTTTCTGTCTTTTTAGTTTGGGCTATATAGGCCAGGAAAATGAGTTTTATGATATTCTACAACGAATAAACACCTGTCTAAGCTATAAAAATAAACAGTTAAAAAGGTCGAAAAATTGAGATTTTTCCAAAGGGGTTAGTCCATGGTTTTGGTCAAAAAACGGTCATTTTTCCGTCTTTTTATTTTGGGGCATATAGGCCAGGAAAATGATTTTTATGATAGTCTAGAACGAAGAAATACTTTTCTAAGCAATAAAAACAAGAACTTTGAAAAGTCGAAAAATTGAGATTTTTCCAAAGGGTTTAGTCCATGGTTTTGGTCCAAAAAGGGCCATTTTTCCGTCTTTTTAATTTGGGTCATATAGGCCAGGAAAATGAGTTTTATGATATTGTAAAACGAAGAAACACTTTTCTAAGCTATAAAAACAAGAACTTTGAAAGGTCGAAAAATTGAGATTTATCAAAGGGGTTAGTTCATGGTTTTGGTGAAAAAAGGACAATTTTTCCGTCTTTCTATTTTGCGCCATATAGGCCACGAAAATGAGTTTTATGATATTCTAGAACGAAGAAACACCTTTCTAGGCTATAAAAACAAAAAGTTGAAAAGGTCGAACAATTGAGATTTTACCAAAGAGATTAGTCCATGGTTTTGGTCAAAAAAGGGTCATTTTTCAGTCTTTTTTTTTTAGGCCATCTAGACCAGAAAAATGAGTTTTATGATATTGTAAAACGAAGAAACACCTTTCTATGGTATAAAAACAAAAAGTTGAAAAGGTCAAACAATTGAGATTTTACCAAAGAGATTAGTCCATGGTTTTGGTCAAAAAAGCGTCATTTTTCCGTCTTTTTATTTTAGGCCATCTAGACCAGGAAAATGAGTTTTATGATATTGTAAAACGAAGAAACACCTTTCTAGGCTATAAAAACAAAAAGTTTAAAAGGTCGAACAATTGAGATTTTTCCAAAGGGATTAGTCCATGGTTTTTGTCAAAAAAAGGGCCATTTTTCCGTCTTTTTATTTTGGGCCACATAGGCCAAAAAAAAGAGTTTTATGATATTCTAGAACGAAGAAACACCTTTCTAAGCTACAAAAACAAGAAGTTGAAAAGGTCGAAACATTAAGATTTTTCCAACTGGGTTAGTCCATGGTTTTGGTCAAAAAAGGGCCATTTTTCAATCTTTTTATTTTGGGCCATATAGGCCAGAAAAATGAGTTTTATGATAGTCTAGAACGAAGAAACACTTTTCTAAGCTATAAAAAAACAAGTTTAAAAGGTCGAAAAATTGAGATTTTTCCAAAGGGGTTAGTCCATGGGTTTGGTCAAAAAAAGCCATTTTTCCGTCTTTTTATTTTGGGCCATCTAGGCCACGAAAATGAGTTTTATGATATTCTAGAACGAAGAAACACTTTTCTAAGCTATAAAAACAACAAGTTTAAAAGGTCGAAAAATTGAGATTTTTCCAAAGGGGTTAGTCCATGGTTTTCGTCAAAAACGAGCCATTTTTCCGTCTTTTTATTTTAGGCCATCTAGACCAGGAAAATGAGTTTTATGATATTGTAAAACGAAGAAACACCTTTCTAGGCTATAAAAACAAAAAGTTTAAAAGGTCGAACAATTGAGATTTTTCCAAAGGGGTTAGTCCATGGTTTTGGTCAAAAAAGGGCCATTTTTCTGTCTTTTTAGTTTGGGCTATATAGGCCAGGAAAATGAGTTTTATGATATTCTACAACGAATAAACACCTGTCTAAGCTATAAAAACAAACAGTTAAAAAGGTCGAACAATTGAGATTTTTCCAAAGGGGTTAGTCCATGGTTTTGGTCAAAAAAGGGCCATTTTTCTGTCTTTTTAGTTTGGGCTATATAGGCCAGGAAAATGAGTTTTATGATATTCTACAACGAATAAACACCTGTCTAAGCTATAAAAATAAACAGTTAAAAAGGTCGAAAAATTGAGATTTTTCCAAAGGGGTTAGTCCATGGTTTTGGTCAAAAAACGGTCATTTTTCCGTCTTTTTATTTTGGGGCATATAGGCCAGGAAAATGATTTTTATGATAGTCTAGAACGAAGAAATACTTTTCTAAGCAATAAAAACAAGAACTTTGAAAAGTCGAAAAATTGAGATTTTTCCAAAGGGTTTAGTCCATGGTTTTGGTCCAAAAAGGGCCATTTTTCCGTCTTTTTAATTTGGGTCATATAGGCCAGGAAAATGAGTTTTATGATATTGTAAAACGAAGAAACACTTTTCTAAGCTATAAAAACAAGAACTTTGAAAGGTCGAAAAATTGAGATTTATCAAAGGGGTTAGTTCATGGTTTTGGTGAAAAAAGGACAATTTTTCCGTCTTTCTATTTTGCGCCATATAGGCCACGAAAATGAGTTTTATGATATTCTAGAACGAAGAAACACCTTTCTAGGCTATAAAAACAAAAAGTTGAAAAGGTCGAACAATTGAGATTTTACCAAAGAGATTAGTCCATGGTTTTGGTCAAAAAAGGGTCATTTTTCAGTCTTTTTTTTTTAGGCCATCTAGACCAGAAAAATGAGTTTTATGATATTGTAAAACGAAGAAACACCTTTCTATGGTATAAAAACAAAAAGTTGAAAAGGTCAAACAATTGAGATTTTACCAAAGAGATTAGTCCATGGTTTTGGTCAAAAAAGCGTCATTTTTCCGTCTTTTTATTTTAGGCCATCTAGACCAGGAAAATGAGTTTTATGATATTGTAAAACGAAGAAACACCTTTCTAGGCTATAAAAACAAAAAGTTTAAAAGGTCGAACAATTGAGATTTTTCCAAAGGGATTAGTCCATGGTTTTTGTCAAAAAAAGGGCCATTTTTCCGTCTTTTTATTTTGGGCCACATAGGCCAAAAAAAAGAGTTTTATGATATTCTAGAACGAAGAAACACCTTTCTAAGCTACAAAAACAAGAAGTTGAAAAGGTCGAAACATTAAGATTTTTCCAACTGGGTTAGTCCATGGTTTTGGTCAAAAAAGGGCCATTTTTCAATCTTTTTATTTTGGGCCATATAGGCCAGAAAAATGAGTTTTATGATAGTCTAGAACGAAGAAACACTTTTCTAAGCTATAAAAAAACAAGTTTAAAAGGTCGAAAAATTGAGATTTTTCCAAAGGGGTTAGTCCATGGGTTTGGTCAAAAAAAGCCATTTTTCCGTCTTTTTATTTTGGGCCATCTAGGCCACGAAAATGAGTTTTATGATATTCTAGAACGAAGAAACACTTTTCTAAGCTATAAAAACAACAAGTTTAAAAGGTCGAAAAATTGAGATTTTTCCAAAGGGGTTAGTCCATGGTTTTCGTCAAAAACGAGCCATTTTTCCGTCTTTTTATTTTAGGCCATCTAGACCAGGAAAATGAGTTTTATGATATTGTAAAACGAAGAAACACCTTTCTAGGCTATAAAAACAAAAAGTTTAAAAGGTCGAACAATTGAGATTTTTCCAAAGGGGTTAGTCCATGGTTTTGGTCAAAAAAGGGCCATTTTTCTTTCTTTTTAGTTTGGGCTATATAGGCCAGGAAAATGAGTTTTATGATATTCTACAACGAATAAACACCTGTCTAAGCTATAAAAACAAACAGTTAAAAAGGTCGAACAATTGAGATTTTTCCAAAGGGGTTAGTCCATGGTTTTGGTCAAAAAAGGGCCATTTTTCTGTCTTTTTAGTTTGGGCTATATAGGCCAGGAAAATGAGTTTTATGATATTCTACAACGAATAAACACCTGTCTAAGCTATAAAAATAAACAGTTAAAAAGGTCGAAAAATTGAGATTTTTCCAAAGGGGTTAGTCCATGGTTTTGGTCAAAAAACGGTCATTTTTCCGTCTTTTTATTTTGGGGCATATAGGCCAGGAAAATGATTTTTATGATAGTCTAGAACGAAGAAATACTTTTCTAAGCAATAAAGACAAGAACTTTGAAAAGTCGAAAAATTGAGATTTTTCCAAAGGGTTTAGTCCATGGTTTTGGTCCAAAAAGGGCCATTTTTCCGTCTTTTTAATTTGGGTCATATAGGCCAGGAAAATGAGTTTTATGATATTGTAAAACGAAGAAACACTTTTCTAAGCTATAAAAACAAGAACTTTGAAAGGTCGAAAAATTGAGATTTATCAAAGGGGTTAGTTCATGGTTTTGGTGAAAAAAGGACAATTTTTCCGTCTTTCTATTTTGCGCCATATAGGCCACGAAAATGAGTTTTATGATATTCTAGAACGAAGAAACACCTTTCTAGGCTATAAAAACAAAAAGTTGAAAAGGTCGAACAATTGAGATTTTACCAAAGGGATTAGTCCATGGTTTTGGTCAAAAAAGGGCCATTTTTCCGTCTTTTTATTTTGGGCCATATAGGCCAGAAAAATGAGTTTTATGATATTCTAGAACGAAGAAAAAACTTTCAAAGCTTTTAAAACAAAAAGTTGAAAAGGTCGAAAAATCGAGATTTTTCCAAAGGGGTTAGTCCATGGGTTTGGTCAAAAAAGGGCCATTTTTCCGTCTTTTTATTTTGGGCAATATAGGCAAAAAAAAATGAGTTTCATGATATTGTAAAACGAACAAACACCTTTCTAGGCTATAAAAAAAGAGTTCAAAGGGTCAAAAAAATTAAGATTTTTCCAAAGGGGTTAGTCCATCTGTTTGGTCAAAAAGGGACATTTTTCCGTCTTTTTATATTAGGCCATCTAGACCAGGAAAATGAGTTTTATCATATTATAGAACGAAGAAACACCTTTCTAGGCTATAAAAACAAGAAGTTGAAAAGGTCGAATAATTGAGATTTTTCCAAAAGGGTTAGTCCATGGTTTTGGTCAAAAAAGGGCCATTTCTCCGTCTTTCTATTTTGCGCCATATAGGCCACGAAAATGAGTTTTATGATATTCTAGAACGAAGAAACACCTTTCTAGGCTATAAAAACAAAAAGTTGAAAAGGTCGAACAATTGAGATTTTACCAAAGGGATTAGTCCATGGTTTTGGTCAAAAAAGGGTCATTTTTCAGTCTTTTTTTTTTAGGCCATCTAGACCAGAAAAATGAGTTTTATGATATTGTAAAACGAAGAAACACCTTTCTATGCTATAAAAACAAAAAGTTGAAAAGGTCGAACAATTGAGATTTTACCAAAGAGATTAGTCCATTGTTTTGGTCAAAAAAGGGCCATTTTTCCGTCTTTTTATTTTGGGCAATATAGGCCAGGAAAATGAGTTTCATGATATTGTAAAACGAAGAAACACCTTTCTAGGCTATAAAAACAAAAAGTTGAAAAGGTCGAACAATTGAGATTTTACCATTGTTTTGGTCAAAAAAGGGCCATTTTTCCGTCTTTTTATTTTGGGTCATATAGGCCAGGAAAATGAGTTTTATGATATTCTAGAACGAAGAAAAACCTTTCTAAGCTACAAAAACAAGAAGTTGAATAGGTCGAAACATTAAGATTTTTCCAAAGGGGTTAGTCGATGGTTTTGGACAAAAAAGGGCCATTTTTCCGTCTTTTTATTTTGGGCCATATAGGCCCGAAAAATGCGTTTTTTGACATTCTAGAACGAAGAAAAACCTTTCTAAGCTATAAAAACAAAAAGTTGAAAAGGTCGAACAATTGAGATTTTACCAAAGAGATTAGTCCATGGTTTTGGTCAAAAAAGGGTCATTTTTTCGTCTTTTTATTTTAGGCCATGTAGACCAGGAAAATGAGTTTTATGATATTGTAAAACGAAGAAACACCTTTCTAGGCTATAAAAACAAAAAGTTGAAAAGGTCGAACAATTGAGATTTATCCAAAGGGATTAGTCCATGGTTTTGGTCAAAAAAGGGCCATTTTTCCGTCTTTTTATTTTGGGCCATATAGGCCAGGAAAAAGAGTTTTATGATATTCTAGAACGAAGAAACACCTTTCTAAGCTACAAAAACAAGAAGTTGAAAAGGTCGAAACATTACGATTTTTCCAAAGGGGTTAGTCCAATTGTTTGGTCAAAAAGGGACATTTTTCCGTCTTTTTATATTAGGCCATCTAGACCAGGAAAATGAGTTTTATCATATTATAGAACAAAGAAACACCTTTCTAAGCTATAAAAACAAGTCGTTGAAACGGTCGAAAAATTGAGATTTTTCCAAAGGGGTTAGTCCATTGGTTTGGTCAAAAAGGGCCATTTTTCCGTCTTTTTATTTTGGGCAATATAGGCCAGGAAAATGAGTTTTTTGACATTCTAGAACGAAGAAACACCTTTCTAGGGTATAAAAACAAGAAGTTGAATAGGTCGAAACATTAAGATTTTTCCAAAGGGGTTAGTCCATGGTTTTGGACAAAAAAGGGCCATTTTTCCGTCTTTTTATTTTGGGCCATATAGGCCCGAAAAATGCGTTTTTTGACATTCTAGAACGAAGAAACACCTTTCTAGGCTATAAAAACAAGAAGTTGAAAAGGTCGAATAATTGAGATTTTTCCAAAGGGTTTAGTCCATGGTTTTGGTCAAAAAAGGGCCATTTCTCCGTCTTTCTATTTTGGGCCATATAGGCCACGAAAATGAGTTTTATGATATTCTAGAACGAAGAAACACCTTTCTATGCTATAAAAACAAAAAGTTGAAAAGGTCGAACAATTGAGATTTTACCAAAGAGATTAGTCCATGGTTTTGGTCAAAAAAGGGTCATTTTTCCGTCTTTTTATTTTTGGCCATCTAGACCAGGAAAATGAGTTTTAGTATTTTGTAAAAAGAAGAAACACCTTTCTTGGCTATAAAAACAAGAAGTTGAATAGGTCGAAACATTAAGATTTTTCCAAAGGGGTTAGTCCATGGTTTTGGACAAAAAAGGGCCATTTTACCGTCTTTTTATTTTGGGCCATATAGGCCCGAAAAATGCGTTTTTTGACATTCTAGAACGAAGAAACACCTTTCTAGGCTATAAAAACAAAAAGTTTAAAAGGTCGAACAATTGAGATTTTTCCAAAGGGGTTAGTCCATGGTTTTGGTCACAAAAAGGCCATTTTTCAATCTTTTTATTTTGGGCCATATAGGCCAGGAAAATGAGTTTTATGATATTCTAGAACGAAGAAAAAACTTTCTAAGCTTTAAAAACAAAAAGTTGAAAAGGTCGAAAAATTGAGATTTTTCCGAAGGGGTTAGTCCATGGTTTTGGTCAAAAAAGGGCCATTTTTCCGTCTTTTTATTTTGGGCCATGTAGGCCAAGAAAATGAGTTTTATGACATTTTAGAACGAAGAAACACCTTTCTAGGCTATCAAAACAATATGTTTAAATGGTCGAAACATTGAGATTTTTCCAAAGGGGTTAGTCA
The DNA here is from genome assembly GCA_038088405.1 of Porites divaricata. Classification (NCBI taxonomy): domain Eukaryota; kingdom Metazoa; phylum Cnidaria; class Anthozoa; order Scleractinia; family Poritidae; genus Porites; species Porites divaricata. The sequence goes on from JBBMOI010000017.1 coordinate 5,469,728, forward strand.
ATGGTTTTGGTAAAATAAGGGCCATTTTTCCGTCTTTTTATTTTGGGCCATATAGGCCAAGAAAATGAGTTTTGTGACATTCTGGAACGAAGAAACACTTTTCTAAGCTATAAAAACAAGAAGTTTGAAAGGTCGAGAAATTGAGATTTTTCCAAAGGGGTTATTCCATGGTTTTGGTAAAAAAAGGGCCATTTTACCGTGTTTTTATTTTAGGCCATCTACGCCAGGAAAATGAGTTTTATAATATTGTAAAACGAAGAAACACCTGTCTAGGCTATAAAAACAAAAAGTTGAGAAGGTCGAACAACTCAGATTTTCAAAGGGGTGAGTCAACGGTTTTGGTCAAAAAGGGGCCATTTTTCCGTCTTTTTATTTTTGGCCATATAGGCCAGGAAAATGAGTTTTATGATATTCTAGAACGAAGAAACACCTTTCTAAGCTATAAAAACAAGAAGTTGAAAAGGTCGAAACATTAAGATTTTTCAAAAGGGGTTAGTCCATGGTTTTGGTAAAAAAAGGGGCCATTTTTCCGTCTTTTTATTTTGGGCCATATAGGCCAGGAAAATGAGTTTTATGAAAACAAGTCGTTTTTTCGTTCTAGAATATCGTAAAACACATTTTCCTACCCTATATTGACAAAAGAAAACAAGTTGGGAAAATGGCTAATTTTTGACCAAAACCATGGACTAACCCCTTTGGAAGAATCTCGATTATTCGACTTTTCAAACTTCGCGTTTTTATCGTTTAGAAAGTCGTTTTTTCGTTCTAGAATATCGTAAAACACATTTTCCTACCTTATATTTCCAAAAGAAAAATTGTCGGAAAAATGGCCAATTATGGACCAAAACCATGGAAGAATCTCGATTTTTCGACTTTTTAAACTTCGTGTTTTTGTCGGCTAGAAAGTCGTTTGTTCGTTCTAGAATATCGTAAAACACATTTTGCTTCCCTATATTTGAAAAGAGAAAAGGTTGGAAAAGCCACGTTGTGACCAAAAGCATGGACTAACCCCTTTGGAAAATCTCAGTTTTTAAACAATTCAAACTTCCCTTTTTTATAGCCTAGAGAGTCGTTTTCTCGTTATAGAATATCGTAAAACACATTTTCCTACCCTATATTGCCAAACGAAAAAAAGTCGGAAAAATGGCCAATTTTGGACCAAAAGCATGGACTAACCCCTTTGGAAAAATCTCATTTTTTCAACTTTTCCAACTTCCCTTGTTTATAGCCTAGAAAGTTGTTAAATCGTTCTAGAATATCGTAAAACACATTTTCCTTCCCTATATTTCAAAAAGAACAAAAGTCGGAAAATGGCCAATTTTGGACCAAAACCATGGACTAACCCCTTTGGAAGAATCTCGATTTTTTAACTTTTCCAACTTCCCTTGTTTATAGCCTAGAAAGCTGTTAAATCGTTCTAGAATATCGTAAAACAAATTTTGCTACCATATATTTCCACAAGAACAAAAGTCGGAAAATGGCCAATTTTGGACCAAAACCATGGACTAAACCCTTTGGAAGAATCTCGATTTTTCGACGTTTCAAACTTTGTGTTTTTATCGCCTAGAAAGTCGTTTTCTCGTTTTAGAATATCGTAAAACACATTTTCCTACCCTATATTTCCAAAAGAACAAAAGTCGGAAAATTGGCCAATTTTGGACCAAAAGCATGGACTAACCCCTTTGGAAAAACTTTGATTTTTCGACTTTTCAAACTTCGTGTGTTTATCGCCTAGAAAGTCGTTTTTTCATTCTAGAATATCGTAAAACACATTTTCCTTCCCTATATTACCAAAAGAAAAAAAGGTTGGGAAAATGGCCACGTGTGGACCAAAAGCATGGACTAATCCCTTTGGAAAAATCTCAATTTTTCAACTTTTCCAACTTCCCTTGTTTATAGCCTAGAAAGTTGTTAAATCGTTCTAGAATATCGTAAAACACATTTTCCTACCCTATATTTCAAAAAGAACAAAAGTCGGAAAATGGCCAATTTTGGACCAAAACCATGGACTAAACCCTTTGGAAGAATCTCGATTTTTCGACGTTTCAAACTTCGTATTTTTATCGCCTAGAAAGTCGTTTTTTCGTTCTAGAATATCGTAAAACACATTTTCCTATCCTATATTGACAAAAGAAAACAAGTTGGGAAAATGGCCAATTTTTGACCAAAACCATGGACTAACCCCTTTGCAAAAATCTCAAGTTTTCAACGTTTCAAACTTCCCTTGTTTACAGCCTAGAAAGTCGTGTTTTCGTTCTAGAATATCGTAAAACACATTTTCCTACCTTATATTTCCAAAAGAAAAAAAAAAGGAAAAATGTTCAATTTTAAACCAAAACCATGGACTAACCCCTTTGGAAGAATCACGATTTTTCGACTTTTCAAACTTCACGTTTCTATCGCCTAGAAAGTCGTTTTTTCGTTCTAGAATATCGTAAAACACATTTTCTTACCTTATATTTCCAAAGGAACAAAAGTCGGAAATGGCCAAGTTTGGACCAAAACCATCGACTAACCCCTTTGGAAGAATCTCGATTTTTCGACGTTTCAAACTTCGTGTTTTTATCGCCTAGAAAGTCTTTTTTTCATTCTAGAATATCGTAAAACACATTTTCCTTCCTTATATTACCAAAAGAAAAAAAGGTTGGAAAAATAGCCACGTTTGGACCAAAAGCATGGACTAACCCCTTTGGAAAAATCTCAATTTTTCAACTTTTCAAAAAACCATGGAAGAATCTCGATTTTTCAACTTTTCAAACTTCCCTTTTTTTATAGCCTAGAAAGTCGTTTCTTCGTTCTAGAATATCGTAAAACACATTTTCCTACCTTATATTTCCAAAAGAAAAAAAAAAGGAAAAATGGCCAATTTTGAACCAAAACCATGGACTAGCCCCTTTGGAAGAATCTCGATTTTTCAACTTTTCAAACTTCCCTTTTTTTATAGCCTAGAAAGTCGTTTCTTCGTTCTAGAACATCGTAAAACACATTTTCCTACCCTATATTGCCAAAAGAAAAAAAAAAAGGAAAAATGGCCAATTTTGAACCAAAACCATGGACTAACCCCTTCGGAAGAATCTCGATTATTCGACTTTTCAAACTTCACGTTTTTATCGCCTAGAAAGTCGTTTTTTCGTTCTAGAATATCGTAAAACACATTTTCCTACCTTATATTTCCAAAAGAAAAAAAGTCGGAAAAATGGCCAATTTTGGACAAAAACCATGGAAGAATCTCGATTTTTCAACTTTTCAAACTTCCCTTTTTTTATAGCCTAGAAAGTCGTTTCTTCGTTCTAGAATATCGTAAAACACATTTTCCTACCTTATATTTCCAAAAGAAAAAAAAAAGGAAAAATGGCCAATTTTGAACCAAAACCATGGACTAACCCCTTTGGAAGAATCTCGATTTTTCAACTTTTCAAACTTCCCTTTTTTTATAGCCTAGAAAGTCGTTTCTTCGTTCTAGAACAGTCGTAAAACACATTTTCCTACCCTATATTGCCAAAAGAAAAAAGTTGGAAAAATGGCTAATTTTGGACGAAAATCATGGACTAACCCTTTTGGAAAAATCACGGTTTTTCGACTTTTGAAACTTCGTGTTTTTGTAGCCTAGGAAGTCGTTTTTTTGTGCTAGAATATCGTAAATCACATTTTCCTACCCTATATTGCAAAGAGAAAAAAAGTTTGAAAATGGCCAATTTTGGACCAAAACTATGGACTATCCAAAGGGGTGAACCGATCCTTTTGGTCAAAAAAGACAAATTTTCTCTTTATTTGTTTTTGGTCAAAACAAGATTTGAAATATTACTGACTAACTTCATTTGTTTTCGGTCAAAATAAGACTTGAAATAAGGTTTAAAAAAAAGAAATATATTTCGACCAAAAAAAAATGTTTTTTAAAGTCTCAAAAATCACATTTTTCCAAATGGGGTAACCCGTGCTTTTGGTCAAAAAAGGCCACTTTTCTCTATATTTGGTTTTAGTCAAAAAGGACTAGAAATATTACTTACTAACTTTGTATAGAAAAAAGAAACTTTTTTGGACTATAAAAAGAAAACTTTTCGAAGTCTTAAAAATCGCATTTTCCAAAGGGGTTATCCCATGCTTTTGGTCAAAAAATGCAAATTTGTTAAATTTCTTTCTTTGTTTTCGGTCAAAATACGACTTGCAATAAGGTTTAATAATCTTCCAGAAAGAAAAGAAACATGTTTTTGCCATAACAACAAAAGTTTTCAAAATCCCCAAAATTGCATTTTTCCAAACGGGTCAAACAAGGCCAATTTCATCCTTATTTGTTTTTGGTCTAAACAAGATTTGACATATTACTTACAAACTTTCCAGAAAAAAAAGGAACCGTTTTTGACTATAAAATCAATTATTTTAGAGTCTCAAACATCGCGTTTTTCCAAAAGGGGTTAACCCATGCTTTTAGTCAAAAAATCCAATTTTTTTTCTTTATTTGTTTTCGGCCGACCAAAATACGACTTTCGCTTCACGTGTCACCGGCGGGTTTACGCAAAATACGTTTCAACGGCTATACACGACATCGATTTTCCACAAAAAATCAGTTCCCAAACAAACCAGGATTTCCGTTGTCCGCGTTGATCATTTTACATTGATATCCCTACGTTTCTCTGTTCCCTGATGTATTGTGTAATATCGCTTCGAGTGTCACCGGTTTACGTAAAATACGTTTCAACGGCTATACACTACATCGATTTTCCACAAAAAATCAGTTCCCAAACAAACCAGGATTTCCGTTGTCCGCGTTGATCATTTTACATTGATATCCCTACGTTTCTCTGTTCCCTGATGTATTGTGTAATATCGCTTCGAGTGTCACCGGTTTACGTAAAATACGTTTCAACGGCTATACACTACATCGATTTTCCACAAAAAGTCAGTTCCCAAAGAAACCCGGATTTCCGTTGTCCGCGTTGATAATTTTACATTGATATCCCTACGTTTCTCTGTTCCCTGATGTATTGTGTAATATCGCTTCGAGTGTCACCGGTTTACGTAAAATACGTTTCAACGGCTATACACTACATCGATTTTCCACAAAAAATAAGTTCCCAAAGAAACCAGGATTTCCGTTGTCCGCGTTGATAATTTTACATTGATATCCCTACGTTTCTCTGTTCCCTGATGTATTGTGTAATATCGTTTCGAGTGTCATCGGTTTACGTAAAATACGTTTCGACGGCACTACATCGATTTTCCACAAAAAATCAGTTCCCAAAGAAACCAGGATTTCCGTTGTCCGCGTTGATCATTTTACATTGATATCCCTACGTTTCTCTGTTCCCTGATGTATTGTGTAATATCGCTTCGAGTGTCACCGGTTTACGTAAAATACGTTTCAACGGCTATACACTACATCGATTTTCCACAAAAAATCAGTTCCCAAAGAAACCCGGATTTCCGTTGTCCGCGTTGATAATTTTACATTGATATCCCTACGTTTCTCTGTTCCCTGATGTATTGTGTAATATCGCTTCGAGTGTCACCGCTTTACGCAAAATACGTTTCAGTGGCTATACACTACATCGATTTTCCACAAAAAATCAGTTCCGAAAGAAACCAGGATTTCCGTTGTCCGCGTTCATAATTTTAGATTGGTGTAATGTGGCCCTTCTCTTTAAAACTGAAGGCGGAAAAATAGAATCATGATCAATAAAGTTTTCTTGCAGTTGGGAATCTCAGAGCGTACTAACTTCCACCACCTGTAGAAATAGGAAGAAACTAACAAGTTAGCACAAGTTTCCAATTTAGAAACTTGTCAGTTCAGAAAGGAACTAGGATTCCCATAAACTCAAAGCACTCACTTGTTGATACCGAGAGTGAAATCTCTGCTAAGAACGCCAACAAACAGCAGCTTTTGTATAAATTCCACAGTGAGGCAGCGACAGAAACCGTAAAACGATAACGAAAAGTTGCATTGCACGTTGTAGTAGTCTTTTTACTAAATTAGGGTACACTGTACATACATAAAGTAGCAGTAATGCTAATTGGAGTTTAATGGAGTTTTGTAGCACTCGATGAATTTTTACTCTGGACAGGGATAGTTGTCTGTCGATCATTTGCTACACAGTGCTAACAATGTACATGGCAAATAATAGATTATTAGATATGTACGGTTAGATATTCTACCCACTACGCGATCCGCCACACAAATAATCCACGACTTGCTCCACTCAGCACAGCATGATCAGTACAGCAACAGCAAATCTAACTTGGAGATTGCGCGTGGGTGCGAGGCGGAGGTCAAAAAATGTTCTCTTTGCCTTGTGTTGTCCTCAAATTCCTTTAATTTGGGGTAAAGGTCATTGGAGTTTACGAGTTGAACATACCAGATAGTACTGTTCTTTCTTTTCCTGTCAAGCTTTCTCATATGGACATGTTGAAATCTGATTTTTATACAACTTTCAACTGGACATGTATCATTTCCCGTTTTGCAGCATTTTATTCCCACAAGAAAACAGAGATGTATAACATTAATGTTATTCTGGAGAAATAATGTTTACAAACAATGAACTGACTTCAATGTAATGTACAGTAACTGCATCAGTAGCCAATGAGCACTCTGAAGGGAGACGCTCTGAGATTTGCATTTCTATTAATTTTTTTTATAATTTCTGTCCTGTAAGGTTGCTTTTTTTCCCTCTACGGTCTAATATTGGTAAGTGTAATGTGTAGTTCCAGAAAATATCCATCCTCCTCCCCTCAGACCCAGGTAGGGCAGTAGAAATTCCGAGGGGATTTGGGGGGGGGGGGGGGGGGGGGGTCCAAAAGGAGGTAATTTCCGAGGGAGTGGAGGTTTGTACAGAGGTCTTTCTCCAGGGGTTCTGAGTGGGATTGGTGAGTTATCAATAATTAGCATAATTACACTGATGATTATCGAAAAAAGTGCGCTATGATTGAGTACGAGCTTTGTTTCATCCAGCTATAATCACTGCGCGGTGTATATAACATTGAAGGCTGGCAGTTTTCAAAATGGCAGCCAGATTTGTTGATGTTTCGGAGTCGGAAATTGATCAACAATTTTATTTTCTCGAATAATCATTAATGTAATGATACTAAAACAATTAGTTGCCTCTGGCCTTTAGCGACTAATATTACTGTTAAATAACAGCTCTGTTGAGAAAGCTATCAGTTATTTACCATCACCGGTGTTTCAAAACGAGTGACATGAACTTTTATCTATGTTTGGCTAAATCCTTTCTTCGATAGTATTTGGGTCGATTTAGGTTCTTGGGAAACTGCCTTCGGACCCCTCCCCTGAGCCATCATTTTGGCTTAAGTGAGAAGTGACATGTTCTAACTAAAATGAAGTATTGAACGTTCACCAGGTAAGTTTAAATTTACGGAAATTCCAGGGGGGTGGGGGGCTATGACAAGCACCCCCTATGGTGTATAATGGAAATTCCAGGGGGGTGGGGGGCTACGACAAGCACAACCTATGGTGTATAATGGAAATTCCAGGGGGTGGGGGGCTATGACAAGCACCCCCTATGGTGTATAATGGAAATTCCAGGGGGTGGGGGGCTATGACAAGCACCCCCTAAGGTGTATAATGGAAATTCCAGGGGGTGGGGGGTCTAAAGTAGACATGCCCTTTGTGGGTGTATGGATATAATCTGGAACTACACAATAATAGATATGATGTGCTTCTTGCAAGGTTCCTAGTAGCTAATTTTTAATCTCTCATGTAATTTTTATTTTTCCTTTTTTGTTTTGACTTTATTAGCAAACATCACAAAAAAAAATTACCCGAGATAAAAAAATTAACTACAATATATACATAAATACAAAATTGGTCTATTTCACTGTTTATCATACAGCGAATGGTTTTACATTTGCATCATGCACTCTGCTTGGTATCATGCAGGCATCAAAAGCAAATTTGTTTTCAAGATAACATTATCTAGTACTAGCAGTATCTTGAAATGTTACCTACCAGTTCTGCTGTGTAAGGCAAACTTTTGATTCAGGTTTACATGCTGGTGGCCTCTGAGGATTACAATGTGTGCTTCACGTTCAATTTGCCATGCACAGACATTTTTCTGGAAAATTAAATGTGTTTCATTATTATCAGAGTATAACTTTTACTTAGTGTCAAGCCCTAGGATTTCACGGTAAAAATTGTTTCCAGTACCGTGTTGTTATCGTACATTATAATGAAACAGAAAAATCAAAAAGTTTCCCAGTGACATTTCTAGACTACGAAATAAAAATACACAAATATAGTATTTTCCCACTGACGCATTCTTAACTAGTAGAACAATTCTTTGGTTAAGACATGGCTTAGGTAAGAAATTTTACATACAGTTACTCTTTGCCGCCAACTTGATTTGTTCCCTACGTGCATTGCACATTACTGACGATACTCCTGCATGAAAGATCTTTAACAGTTAACAACAGCTCGATTGTCATGGCTTCCAGTGCCAAGAAAAAATATATGACTTACATTAAGAAGGTTGTTTTTTAGTGATGATTTTGCTGTTGAAACTACTGATGAGACCCGAAAAAATGAAAAGACAAGAGCTATAGTGAACACTTCACTTCTTTAGTAGGATCAAAGAGTCTTTTATTTTGATACTTTACTACACAAACACTTAACACTTAAATTGACCTTCTTCTGACATTTTAATAGATATTGAAGTTTTTTGTAAATAATAGTACACACTTATGTTCTTTAATAAGTATAAAACAACTTGTTTCTGTACATAAAAAGAAATAGAAGTGGGTTCCCATGAATTCTTACAGGACCAAAAACGTTGTATATGGTTTCCCATTATCTATGGGCAATGAACCAAAACATTTTCATCCAGGGGATTTGAAATCCTAGGGCTTGTAGTATTATGTTACAATGACTAACTATGATAATCAAATAATACATTGTTTTTAAGACAAGTCAGGATTCTGCATATTTTTAGCATTTGTTCTGTTTATCCAGAGAATTACTGTAGCTGACTGATTTGGTGCTAATAATAATAATACTTAACCAGGGCAGGAAAAAAAAATTGAAACCCACTTGTCTGGTGGGCAGGTAAATTTCAATTTTTACTTGATAAAACCCGCTCTTAAAAATTCTTACTTGCACAAAGGTAACACAATACTTTTCATCTGTTACTAAAATTAATAAATTTATGTAGGGTGCGGAAAAAAATCAGAAATTGTGTGATATTTTCAGGGTAGATTGTGCAATAAGACAGGAAAAAGATTGGGAAAATGTTTAAATAAAGTTAGAATTCATTGTTTACTTTACTTGAATTTAGCATTTTTTTTTACAAATTATGAGATTTTCCTCAAATTGTGCAATCGGATGAAATTTGAGGTCAACTGTGTGAAATTGCACCATTGCATAATATCAGACAGCCGAGTATAAGAAACAGCTTCACTTGTCCCACACTTATGGCAAAACTGGCGAAAAATCACCAGCCTCTGGCGATTTGAATTGGATGCCAAAAGTGGCCCCTTGGAGGCTCGCGATTTTGGTGAAATTGGTAATTTGGGCGAAAATTGCCAGAGGGCTGGCAATAAATGTCCCGGACCCTTGGAGACTGGCGATTTTGGCAGAAATGGCAATTGTGGCAAAATTGGCAATTTTGGCAAAAATTGCCAGAAATGCATGCATGCAACCTTCCCAACATTAAACTTGGAAATGTGTTGCTCGAGTTAAGTAGTAGCAAGTAAGGGTTCTCATTAAGTGCCGGCAGCTGGCTAAAAAACCGGATACTTGGAGGTTTGAGCCGTCTACTTTTGGGGGAAATATGGTGTAAGTAGAGGGAGTGAAAACCTGAAATTACCTAAAAAGCACAATTGGCAAGCCACCTACTTTAACATCCTAGCTGTCAACTTTAAAACTTAATGAGAACCCTGTGCAGCAATACTGAAACTATAATTTTAAGGGAGATTAAGGTTAGAAAACGATGTTGCAGTCTGCTGGCTGATAATTTAACAGGCAAAAAATATATTTTTGCAAATTAATTTTTAAGAACGACTAAAGTTTTTCCAACCTTCTTATTTAACTTAGCCTGAATTTCACCTGATTACTTCGAGTCGTTGTTACTCCCTCAGTAATGTCTGAATCGACTGGCTGTTAATGCCGTCCAGTGACGTCACTACTCCTTGACCTTTGCTTTAATTCATGCAAAAAGTAAAACACGATTTTCAAGTTGCAAACCAAGAAATATTGTTTGGAGAAGTCTGCATGATACAGAATTGCTTTATTTTTGTCGATCATAGTTCATGTTTAACGTTCAAACTATCAACTGCATGCAAGTGGCAAACCGAGAAATATTGTTTAGAAAAGTCTACATGATACAGAATTGCTTTATTTTTGTCGATCATAGTTTATGTTTAATGTTCAAACTATCAACTGCATGCAGTACAACTCTGAACTGATTGTACTGAATTCTATAATCAAACTCAGTTGCAATCATGCAATGAAATAAACACACACTCGGAACACTTAGTTCAAAAACAGAATGATTTGCTTTAATTGAAAAGAAGCTATTGTCTTTCTAAACAAGAAAGAAAAGCTAACAGAATCATTACACTTATTACAAATAGCAAGAAGGTCGAATTATAATATTGATCTCAGAAAACTTCGCATAAACAAAATCACTGGCCGCCAAAACCACAAAGCGGCTCCAAATGAAAAACCTACTGACTCTCCCTAATAATTCTTCATTCACAGTTCAATTTAGCATTTCAGTTTCGAAGACAAGGGCAATTTTGCTGTTTAAGATAAAGATTAAGCTTGTCGAAATGTTTGAACTACATGAAAGAATGCCAGGGATGTGATCCACTGATCATGAATATCAAGCGACAATGCCACTAAAATTTTTCATAATTATACATAATTACGTGAATGTTTAGACAATCAACCAATCAAAATCGGGTAGTGAGTGACATCACTGGACAGCATCAACGGCCAGTCAATTCAGACGTTGCTGAGAGGAGAAAATGACTCTAAGCAATCAGATGAATATCAGGCTAATTTAACCTCTGGCTTTTTGCATACATGTTTTGACTCCACATCTAAATTTTTCAGGCCTGGTCAATGGTTTCAAGAGATGTGGTAAATCTTGAAAAAGCAGTTAATCTAAATTACAGTACAACTGGCAAACCATGAACACTTGAAATATCTCAGAAATGTTAATTGTGTTATGACCAATCACGGCAAAGATAACAGCACACAAATTGATGCATCGACTCCACATGCCACTAAACTCTAGAGGACGGAAGCAATTTATTGGTCAAGTCGCACAACACCCCAATCAATTATATGGATAATGTCACACAATAACAATCAAGTTACTATAAGCGGAGGGAAAAAGCATAAAAATCCTATTCACAAGCAAATATTCCATTTCTGCAAATTATTGTAAAAATTTTAAAATAAATAATGTAATTTTCCAGGGACAATGCCTATTTTGTGTGATATATAATATCTAAGCAAAACAGCCTGCAAATCGTGGAAAATAATACAGCGACTAGGAATTTTCTACAAATTTATTTTCTGACGCCGTTACATTATGCATTATGCTAATAAGGTTAAAGCTAATATTAGCATAATAAAATTCAACTTAACACCTCGTGCTTTGCTGTTTATCTTCAAAAGACGCTTTACTTTTTAGTTTTTCATTGAAATATCGAGTTAAAAACAAGCAAAAATGAATTTCATGATAGAAGTCATCAAAATAAGAAAGGCTTTGAAGGCAAAAAGCTAAGCGGGAAGGAATTCCTCGCGATTGAAGCGTATCAGAGAGTATGTGAGGAAGGAAAATTGCACGCAGATTCTCTATACTGTTTTCTTACCTCGATTTTCGCGTTTATTTTGCTTCTTCTCCCCCAGAATCCCTCAAAATAATTTGCTTGACTTGTCTTTGGTCAAATTTTGTCGATACAACCTTTCATTCTTCGCAAAATCCGCAACAAAATCCTGGCCGCATTTCTCAATTTCAAGGTTGATCGTGGCGTGAAGCTCATAACCCACCGGGGGCTGGAACTAGCCAAATCTATTTGTGCGCCAAATTTGGAGGAAATAAGAAGTAACACAAAGTTTTGCGAATCGGTCCTATAGAAATTATTCTAAATATTTTTTCTTAAAAGTTTTTCTTTTTTACTTACAGAACCGGGAGACAATTTCCGAGTCTCGCTGCTTACGCAAGCGAGACTAAATATGATTTGTAAGGCAGCGAAGAAATAATTACATCACCGCAAACTGCATCATGTCCAGATGAATTCAGATGGATATATAGCTCTGGGCCCAGTTGTTCAAAGGCCGATTAGCGCTAACCCAGGGTTAAATTTTAACCTGGGCCTCTTTTTCTTTTCATCAAAAGCATTTTCTCTGTTCTTTTTAGAGTAGCCAATCGTCAAATTGTAGACAAAAAGAATTAAACTGAATTTGCCTTTTAAGCTTTCATATCTGAATTCAAATTTCGTACTAACCCTGGGTTATCTTAACCCGGCTTTGAACAACTGGGCCCTGATTACGAATGACATCATTGGTTCGTGTGCACTATCCAAAATAAGCTTAAACTTTCGTTCCTCTTCTATAATTATCAAATCTTAACTTTGATTCTGCTTTACATTTCTACATGACTTGCATACATGTATTAGACTACAAATGTGTCATTTTCACAAAGTCGACAAATTTGCAGTTTTCAAAGGAGTTAACCCATGATTTTGGTAAAAAATTTGAAATTTCTTTCGAGTGTTCTTTTCTTCGAACAAGGCCTAGATATGCATTAGTTTTATGATGTTGCTTATAGAAAAGGAAGTTTTTTAGACTATAAAAATCTCATTTTCACGTAGTTGAAAAATTTGTATAATGTGATGTTGTATATAAAAAAACAAGGCTTTTTAGACTATAAAAATGTCATTTTCACATGGTGGGAAAATTTGCATTTTTCCAACGGGGTTAAACCATGACTTTGGGCAAAACTTGAAACGAGCTGTGTCAGGTCAATGAGTAGTGGCGTCACTGAACGGCATTAACGGCCGGTCGATTCAGACGTTACTGAGGGAGTAATAACGACTCGAAGTGATCGGATGAAATTCAGGCTAAGGTTGAATAAGAAGGTTGGAAAAACTTGTGTCCTTCTTCAAAATTAATTTCCAAAAAAATATTTTTTGCCTGTTTAATTATCAGCCAGCAGACTGCAACATTGTTTTGTCACCTTAATCTCTGGTAAATGGTTTCAGTGTTGCTACTAGTTAACTCAATCAACACATTTCCAAGTTTAATATTAGGATTGTTATATGTCATTAGCTGTGAGATTGCCTGGTAGAAGTAGAAGTCACTTGCCATTTCTATTAGGTTTTCTCTGATTTTGTCATTTACATGTAATCTTTTTGGTTACTTTAAGTTCCATAGCGATTGCGGGCGAGCAATTGGCAAAATTAAACAAGGAACTGGAATGCCGTGACACTGCCCCTTTAAATCTTCTTTCGTGTCTGCTTTTCTTTGAAAAAGGCCAAGATATGTATTTTTATGATGTTTTTTATAAAAGAAGGCTTTTTAATGATAAAAATGGCATTTTCAGATGGTCGAAAAAATTGCATTTTTCATTTTTTCAAAGGGGTTAACGCATGATTTTGGTCAAAAATTCGAAATTTTTCTTGATAGATAAAAAGAGGGCTTTTTAGACCAGAAAAATGACATTTTAACATAGTTGAAAAATTTGCATTTTTCCAAAGATTTTGGTCAAAAAATCGAAATTTCGTCCGATTCTGTTTACCTTTTAAATCTTTTTTATAGACCAAGATATGTTGTTTGATGATGTTGTATATACAGAGGAAGGTTGTGTAGACCATAAAAATTTCATTTCATCATCGTCAAAACAAATTATTTGAATTTTTCCAAAGGGGTTAACTCATGATTTGGTCGAAAATTCGAGATTTCTTTCAAATCTGCTTTCCTTTGAAAAAGGCCTAGATATGTATCTTTTTATGATGTTTTACACACACAAAAAGGCTTTCTACACTACAAAAGTGTCTTTTAAACATAGTCGAAAATTATGCATTTTTCCAAAGGGGTTTTAATCAAAAATTCGAAATTTCTTCTGATACTGCTTTTCTTTGAAAAAGGCCTAGATACCAGTATGTTGTTTGATGATGTTGTATACAGCTATTTCAAGAAAGGTTGTCGGAAAAAGTGCACGCGACAATCCCGAAAGGTATTGTGGGTGGTTTTGGGTTCACTGTTCTTCAAAGAAAGTTGAAAGAATGGCACGAGAGGCCATGGACATATGTTTGCGAGTGCTAAAGGAAAACAACAAAAGTAGGTTCGACAGCTACAAAGTCAGGAACAGTGTATTGATCATATCCCATATTACCTTTCGGGATTGTCTCGTGCACATTTCTTCCGGCAACCTTTCTCGAAATAGCTGTACACAAATGGACCAAGGCAATACACTGATGCAGTATACTTGGAACCCATAATATCACTTTAAGAGACAAATACATCAAATTCCAATGCAGAACACGAAGAATATACCGCATTTGGTTGCCCTCAGTATTTTTTCCGAATCGGGTAGTGTTGTAGAAGGGAGAAAACGATACAATACAGAATAGATAACGCCGAGGGCAACCAGCCACGGTCAATTCTCGCGTGCTGCAGGGGAATTTAATGTTTTGCTAAACTCGAGACAATAGAAAACCCCAAAGCCACAAAGTATCCAAATCTATCACATCGCTTCTATATTTACTCAATTTTGAGCCTTTGTTAGGCATCTTTAAAATGTTTCAATGGGCACGAAAATCGGGCATTCTATAGTACATTTTAATCGCTGTTTTTGTAAAAATAGCCTTAGAAAAACAAGAAGTTGGAAAGGTCGAAAAATTGAGATTTTTCCAAAGGGGTTAGTCCATGGTTTTGGTCAAAAAAGAGTCATTTTTCCGTGTTTTTATTTTAGGCCATCTAGGACAGGAAAATGAGTTTATGATATTCTAGAACGAAGAAACACCTTTCTAAGCTAAAAAAACAAGAAGTTGAAAAATGCGAAAACTTGAGATTTTTCCAAAGGGGTTAGTCCATGGTTTTGGTCAAAAAAGGGCCATTTTTCCGTCTTTTTATTTTGGGCCACATAAGCCAGGAAAATGAGTTTTATGATATTCTAGAACGAAGAAACTTCTTTCTAAGCTATAAAAATAAAAAGTTGAAAAGGTCGAAAAATTGAGATTTTTCCAAAGGGGGTTAGTCCATGGTTTTGGTCAAACAAGCGCCATTTTTCCGTCTTTTTATTTTGGGCCACATAAGCCAGGAAAATGAGTTTTATGATATTCTAGAATGAAGAAACACCTTTCTAAGCTATAAAAATAAAAAGTTGAAAAGGTCGAAAAATTGAGATTTTTCCAAAGGGGTTAGTCCATGGTTTTGGTAAAAAAAGGGCCATTTTTCCGTCTTTTTATTTTGGGCCATATAGGCCAGGAAAATGACTTTTATGATATTCTAGAACGAAGAAACACCTTTCTAGGCTATAAAAACAAGAAGTTGAAAAGGTCGAAAAATTGAGATTTTTCAAAAGGGGTTAGTTCATGGTCCATGGTAACCTGCGATCAGGCGTTTTTTTTTCTTTTTTTCTCAGGGGCGGACGAGGCGAGAGGAAAAAAATAACACCTGATACATTTCTTTAACATGCCGCCAGCCGCCCGCTAATTTACATAATGTAACGTCTGCTTGACCTGTCATGTTATTAGACAATAAGCGTTTACCACAAGGGAATCAAATTATGTCTCTTTTGAAATCAATTTTAGGGAAAAGATAATTTTTAAGTTCGCCCATGTTCAGATGGCGCTTCCTAAAAAAGAAATTTTAAATGTGTTGTTTTTGTGATGAAATACTGCTAGCTGGAGCTGCCGTACCTTTATTTAACAGCTACAAATAATACAGAATTTACTGGTTAAAGCTCGTTGACTTCGTTCTGTACCGAAAGCAATGAAAAAAAAATTAGGCTGAAGCACCATATTTCACGAACTGACACGGTGGTGTGAAAGCGAAGGTCGCTCAGAATAATTCGAAGGTTTCTGAAGGAAGAATTACAGTCAAGCCAGGTAAAGACTCTGTACATGAATTGATTATTTGAAAAGTTAACCCGTTTGTCGCTTCTGTAACTTGTAGCCAGTATCAAATTGCATTCAAATGATCGGTGAATTTTTAGTATACGATGAGATGGAAAATATTTCAACGGATGAAATTTCTATTTAAGCATTCTTCAAATTCAAGAAAACTGAGCCGGCAGAAATTTCATAACGAAACTCGCGTGTGTATTCACTGCCGCATTATGCAAGCAAAAATACAGACTGAAATCAATTAACAACAACTAACAGATGGCGGCATTTTGGCCAATCGAAACGGCACAAATCATTCGCATTGTTTCCTATCCAATCAGAAAAAAGTCCAGAATCCGGCATTTTTACACGAGATCCGTCAAAGAAATGTATCATGCCCTCTTCCCGTGAGAGACATATAAGGGTTAATAGGGAGAGGGCATGATCTCAGGCTAGGTCCATGGAGTCTCATCCATGCATAGGCATGGAATAAATATTCCTCTAAGGGGGTGTTTACATGACACCGGGGCGACTTTCGCCCCGGAGCGAGTTCACTCCGGTTCCCTCTCATGGCTCTATATTTGTTTAGATGATACCACCACAAATTTCATGCTGGTGCGAGTCACCCCGGCGCGAGTTCACCCCAGTTCTTGTACCGGGGCAAGAATTTCACTCCAGTACGAAATCTCGCAACGGTATCATGTAAACACGAAACGACCACCTGTTTCGGTAAGAAATCGGTCTGGAACGGGTAGCGCATGCGTAATGTTCATGATTTTGAATCATACGTGCATTTTATCAACATGAAGTGTACCTTCAAATAACGAGATGTGAAATAACCCAGTCATCATGTAAACGCGATAAGAAATCAAAAAGTCATGTCGGTATGAAACTCGCGCCGGTGTGAGTTTTCTCATGTAAACACCCCCTAAAAAAGCAAGAAATAATTTGTAGGTGCCCTTTCAGTTGTATCACAGCTCGTTCATGGCTGATCATGACACAATAACTAACCACTTATTGGCTTATTTAAACAAACAAGAACGTAAAGGTTAGCTGTGTTTAGCAGACGTCCATGGGGGAGAAATGAATGCGTGATGAACAAACCCCAAAGGACATCTGCGGGGAGGCTACACAAGCGGTGAATCTGCAATTTCCTCTGAATGTACCAATACTTGAAGAGGAAAGCATCTCCAATAGATTAACATCCAGATATTCTGAAGTTCACTTTTGCTGTCAAAGGATTTTGTGCATTATTTTCGGTGTTCAAGGTTTTGTCTTGACTAGTCAAGATTTTTAGACAACATCAGGTACACAGTTTCATGGCTACACTTTCCATCTACGTTCTCACACTCACCTGCCCCTCCCCCAAATTGTTTGTTTGTAACCTCCCAGATTCTAGGAGACAAATGGCCAGACCCAACAAGGGTCTGTCAACAGGTAGGAGAGAGAACATGGGAATGAGGTTGCATCCAGAAATCCAGATTTGAGTATGAAATCTTAAGGCTAATTGCCTAAGGAATATCCGACAATAAAATTTCAAATATTCCACATTGTTTGAGCTATTTAACTGTTAACATCAAAGGTTTCCTCATTAACTATGGTATGCCATTGTAAAGTAATAAATAATGTGATTGGTGGGAAGTAACCAATCAGGTCAAATATTACAATACCAATAACATCTTTTTTGCACGTTTCTTTCATCGCAAATTCCTGATAATTGGAGTCAACCAGTATTTTTTGCACAAATGATGTCACGTGTCGTTCTATAGGTGGTTTTCACAGTGACGTCATCCAATTGCAAAGTCAAAAAAGCGAGGTTTTACGAATTCCTATTTACACTAGGTTGAAGATTCATAAAAAATAAATCTTTGTACAAGTTTCCAGCCCCGAAGCATGTTTGATTTCGAAAATACAGCAATTTGAACTTACGAGTTTTCACAGTGCGTGACACCAAAATAGGAAATATGCTGCAGTCATTTAAAAAAGTCTCTCCGCTTGATTTTCGGCAGTTTAACCATTTCAAGTATTAAAAGATGTGTTATGCGCACGTATGCTAGCTTTCGGGAGAAAAGGAAGAGCTTTTATAGGAAAAGTGAACTCCAGATGTTGATTTCCGGCGGCCATATTGGTGGTTTCTGTCCACCAATATGGCGTTTCCATACAAAGCTCTAACAAAGGTGCGTGAAATGTTTCGGCAAATAACTCAGAAACCGTGGGTCACAAAGACCTGAGATTTGGACAAATTGTTTATATATTAGTCTTTTATAACAATTCATTTTCTTGGCTTCTTCCACTGGACGGTTTCAAATGTATTTTTTTGTGCCGTGTTTATTGCGTGATAGTGAAAACGAAGAATACGTTATGACGTCCTCTGTCATCCCTTCCCTATCAATTCTCGATATTTAAAGACATGGAAGTTGACAGCCCTGCATGTAGCCGTTGGAAAAATTAAATTCTTACATTAATAAAAGAATCTTAGTCTCTACCACAATTCTATGATCTCACAAGAGCCTTACCTTCAATTTAAACTCCGGGCCGACAGACTTTTTGTGCTGCTTTGCGTCAAAGCTTGTTTCCCGTTGCTGAAGTGGCACATTTCTATACACGTAAAGGAGCTAAACGATGACGAATAAGCCACCAGATGGTCAAACGTTTAAGCCACGGTGTTGAAGTCCAGTACAAACCGTAAAATCATTGTAAAGTTCAGATTTTTGAACAAGCGCGTTTTACAGGCGCCATCTTGGTTGCTTTTTGGTCCCAGGTCTCACTCATTTAAGGCAATTTAGAAATTATACCACGTGATCAACCTGTTTGCAATAAGAGTGAAAAACAGTTTGGAACAAAAATAAAATTTTTGAATACATGGTCTTGTCATTTTCTTTAACGGCCAGTTAAGATCACTTTAGAAAATGTTTGTTGAATAGCATACGACACTTCAAGCTTATAAAAATGCGAAAACTCACAATGTTTATCACCGCTGTTTGTGTTTTATTTTTGATCAAAAAAGTCGTTATTACTCCCTCAGTAACTGACGAAGTAATAACGACTCGAAGTAATCGGATGAAATTCAGGCTACAACAACCAGCCCTTTTACAGAAATCCCGCTGATGGTACTTTAGTAGATGTAAACAAGTAACCCCCGGGGGGGACCCCCTTATGAAAGCAGCGGCGATGCTTGTCGTCTCGCCAAATGGTGTAAATTTCGGATTTTCGTTGATTCTAGATCCCAAATCTCGCTCATTAGACATTATAACACGTGACCAACCTGTTCTACTGGGCCGGGTTGTTCGAAGCTGGGTTAAGATAACCCAGGGTTAGTGCGAAATTTGAACTCAGATATGACAGCTTAAAAAACAAAATCAGTTTAATTCTCTTTGCCTACGATTTGATGATTGGATAATCTAAAAAAATATAGAAAATCATCCGAGAGAGTTCTTTTGATGAAAAGAAAAAGAAGCCCTGGTTAAAATTTAACCCTGGGTTAGCGCTAACCGGCGTTCGAACAACTGGACCCTGAGCTTCATCCGAGAGAGTTTAAAATAGTCTGGATCGGAACAGCTTTTATCATTTTTTGCTTCTTAAACAAAGAAATACAGATTTATTTAGCAAAGTGTAAAACAAACATTGTGCTTATATTCGGAGGGGCTTATCTACGGAGGGAAATTTGCGTTTGAAAACCGATTGGGCTAGCTTATAGTTAGAAGGAAATTTACCGTTTTTGCTTTGTTTTACTTTGTATTTGACGGCAATTTTCCAAGTACAAGCCTTCGGTGGGGGGGGGGGCTTATATTTGGAGGGGCGATTTAACGGAGGGTTTTTTGCGTTACCAGTTTGGGGGGTCTATATTTGGAGGGGCTTATACATGGAGGGGCTTATTTTCGGAATTTTACGGCAGTCACGTCTTGCTATGGTTTTTGGCAGAAGTTCCAGTTTTTTTTCGCAAAACGTGGGTAGGAAGTTTTGCGCCACTTTCTACCAGAAAAATTAAACCTAAATAATTAAATAAGCCATCCCGCTTGTGCCTAATTATGTAAGGTAAGGAGGTAATAGAGCATTATTGTTGGGGTATGAGGATTTCTTCAGTCCTTTTGGCCAAAAAATCAATTACGCGTGACGAGCCATGAATCTTCAGGAGGAAAATGAGCAAAGATCTTAATAACTTCAAGACAAAAAATCCTGACATTTTATAAGCAAAAAGGGCAATAATTACAATTTGCGGATACAATACCATATTTTGGCAGGCGCGTAGCTGGGGTTTGAGAAGAGGTGATCGTACTGATACGAATTTTTCTTATCAGCGGGAAATACTGCGAGCGGCAAAGGCGTGATCCTCAAGGGATTTCTTGGGGCAAATTGCTCCCCCGGAAAATATTGAAATCTAGAAAACTGGAAATGCTATTTTCAGTCATAGTCTCCACGTGAATATTCCAAACTCGATAAAGTCTAAAACAACAGGTATTTTTAGTTATAACAACAATATTTCCGTTTGACTTGGAACTTTCACACATAGTGATACATACCGGCTAAGTACACGAAATGTTTAGAAGGTTCGATTTTGATCGAGGTCACACACGTTTATATTCCATATATTATTTCGCTGATTAAATCGACCGTACTTCATATCAAATGAAAGTTCTCGCCCGTTGCCATGTGACGTCACACTGGCAGGGATGGATCGGTTACCGACAAACACATGAAAACAATATACATGGCCCCTTCCTCCTGTTTAGTTATTCTTGTGTCTTCATGAATCTCTTGAATGCAAAATCATTCTAAAATGGATGTGACGAAAACGAGAACGTCTAAAACGCAACAGGTTTTATGAACAAAACAACAACTCTGCAAGTGCATCACGCTTTTTTGTACATTTATTTGCCGTCCCTACACAACTACGACGTGAAATATCCGAATTTTGAGTTGACTTGAGAACAGGAACAGCAAGGCGATAAATTTGCTACCTCTCTCTGAAATCGGACGCGGTCCTCTCTCTTCAGTTTCCCACTTTCAAGTAACTGGGTGAAGAGAAGACAGGGAACAGATAGATCAGACCTTGTGTCCATTGTTCGCTTACAAAATGTTAAACTAACGATGGAACTTATGAAATGTTTCGAAAACTGAGACCTTTTTTTAACAACGACAACAACAACAAAGCATTTATTATTATTTGGATCACAAAGGCAGCATTTTAAAAGAGTATATCGCATTATCATTTAATCATCAAAAACCAATCTAACACGTAGGTAGGTGTCGCCTTCTCGTTTTCGGCGATTTTTGTAGATACTGAGGAGGTTGAAGAATCCGAAATCCAAAGTGATTCCTCCTCTATATCTCAAAATCAAACTCTAATACAGTTCCTTTCAGTTTCTCCAACACTTCCTTCTCAAATCTCTCATTCAGCTCGGGAGTGAAGTAATTCTTCCATCCACCGACCACGCCCTTACGCAACAACGACGAACTCTGCTCTTTGTCCATTATCTTGTAACTGTTCTCGTTTTTCTTCATTGCCTGGAAAGTGCACTGCTCCGATATACGGCTGATGATTTCATCAGAGAGTGGCTTATTCAAGAACTCAGCTATCCTTCGAACATAGGAAGACAGATCCTAAGATGTATAATGTATTGTTCTTTAGATTTGAATCGAATTCAGCAAGGGCTCAGCATACCAATGTGTTAAGTTGTACTACAACAGATGCTTGTAAGAGGCCCAATTTTGTGCCTACATTTTAGTCTGGCTTTCAGCCTTTAGATAAAGGGTCGGTGGATAATTCTTAGTATGTAAATTGACTCGCCAACAAAATATATTGAGTATGCTCAAATGTAAAGTCATGATTTAAGGACTACTGATCTGCCAAAAATATAACCATAACCTGTGTTGTCTAGAAAGCACGAAGCAGGGTGTTAAAAAAAATGGCCTGCTTCCAGGGCCGAGTTGTTCAAACGCCGGTTAGCGCTAACCCGGGGTTAAATTTTAACCCGAGTTTCTTTTTCTTTTTATCAAAAGCACTCTCTCGAATAATTTTCTCTATTATTTTTAAAGTATCCAATCATCAAATTGTAGGTAAAGAGAATTAAACTGGATTCGCTTTTTAAGCTCTCATATCTGAGTTCAAATTTCGTACTAACCCCGGGTTATCTTAACCCAGCTTCGAACAACCCGGCCCAGACTGGGTAATCATTTTAGGTGAAAAACTCTTTTTGTAATCTGCATTGTGAGTATGGAGTGTACCTTATTTTCGCGATTTCAATAAGCAAATATGAAAAAGGGCGTTGAATTTCGCAATTCAAGCGTTCTCAACTTTATTTTATTTTCAAATCTTCTGAACTTTTTAAAATATCGAGATAAAATGAAACAAGCAAAACGCATATTACCGTTATTTTACAACAGAAGACACAGCTACGGGAATGGAACGTACCAGTACAACCAGAGCCAGAAATTATTTTGTCAAAATTTGTGGACACAAATAACCTGTACAGTGTATGCTGTAGTTATTAAATGTTATTCATTTTTTCCTGCGATTTGAATTTTCTAAAGAGGTAATATATTTCGCGGGGCCTTTTACAGTTTTTATTTGCGGGTCTTTAATTTCGCGATTTTTCCTCAATCGCGAAAAGCGCGATATTAAAGACTCGCGAAATTAAGTACCAATCAAGTAGTCGTACATGATTTAGATAGATAATTGCCGGGTTTTCATGCAGTTCAACCTGGGATAGGATAGGGGAATATAAAGAAGCCAGTTCTGGTCCGGATTTGGGGTATAATTCATACCAGGTGATCTGTGACGTCATTGCGGGGGCCTGGGGAAAGAAATTTTAATGCCGTATCCCATAAACCAACGCGCGTACCAATTCAATTCAATTCAATCTGTTCCCGTCAGCTTTGGTTTATGGGATACGGCATTAAAATTTCTTTCCCCAGGCCCCCGCAGTGACGTCACAGATCACCTGGTAGATAGTCATGAAAAAAATCAGAGATAGTCATGAAAAGTGTCAGTTTCGGGTTTGTATGAATTGTGTCTGGGGAAGAGACTACATAGTCTCTTGATCTGGGTCTGGGATAGGGGTAGAGAGTCTAAAGTAAGAGTTACAGAACGTAAGTGAACACTAACTCCGGACACAGGCTAACGGCCCTAAAGTTACAGGGACATAAACTCTCCTAACAATTCGTAAAGGGCCCCTTACGAGGTAGGGCGGGGCATGCGCAGGGGCTTTCATCTAAGGCCAGATTTTTCAAAGCTGGGTTGAGATAACCTAGGGTTAGCGCGAAATTTGAAAAGATGAAAGTGCAAATTCAGTTTATTTCTTTTCATCCACAATTTGATGATTGGATGCGCTGAAAAGAATAGAAAAAATTATCCGAGGAAATACTATTGGACAAAAAAGAAACCTGGATTAAAATGAAACCCCGCCGGGTTGGCGCTAATCGGTCTTCGAACAACTGGGCCCAGACATTGAAGCAAGGGGTTTTGCTCTCGAAAATAAACTTTATCCGAGATGCATCCATGCGCTTCTCAGTGCTGGTCTAAAAGTAAATGGGCGACGGAGGCCTTGCGTAGGGACTGTTTACATGGTGGTGGGGGACCCTGATAGGTGAGGCAATCCACCTCCACCTGTCCATATAATCTCTCATTTTAATTTGATCACGTTTACATGATAGGTGGGGTGACCAGCGACATGTTACCTAAACTATCTGGGATCCCCCACCTCCATCTAAACAGGCCCTTAGTTCCGTTATTGTATTGTAACAGTTCTGTCTTAACTAGAACTGCCATATCACCTTGTGTAAATCTTCGTATTTGACGAACAAGACATTAGGATCGTCTCTGTGTTTCCACCAGTCAAGAACATGATCATTCCAAAAGTTGAAACCAGCTACACACAACAAAATCGTTACAGGATACAATAAAGTTATATAGAACACATTTTAAATTATATTCATGAGGATGTTGCGAGTTAAAACATTTGTCTGCAACGTTGGCCACTGGGGCCGGCGAATATTAGTGACCTTCATTGATGTCTGCCGTCTGCGTCAGAAAGAAAACGTGTATTCTTTATTAGTAAAATCCACCTAGTGGTCTATTACCAATCCTACGTTCTGATTGGTTGAGCTACTACTAGGCTATATGTTATAGCCTACTAGTAGCGAAAAGCGCGGGCTTTTTGGCGGCAAAAAAGGATTAAAGACTAGCTTTAACTAGCTAAACTTTACTTATTCTCGATATTTTTGACCAACTAGTTGGATTTTACTAAAACAATTATTCCTCTCGCCCTCATGGCCTCTGAGTCAATAGCCCATTCGGCCTTCGGCCTCATGGGTTATTGACTCAGAGCCCATTCGGGCTCGAGGAATAATTGTTAATTAGTAAAATCCAACTAGTGGTCTATCATCAATGCTGCGTTCTGATTGGTTGAGCTACTACTAGGCTATATGTTATAGCCCACTAGTAGCGAAAAGCACGGGCTTTTTGGCAGCAAAAAAGGATTAAAGCCTAGCTTTAACGCGCTAAAGTTTTTTATTCTCGATATTTTTGACCAACTAGTTAAATTTTACTAAAACAATTAGTCCTCTCGCCCTCATGGCCTCTGAGTCAATAGCCCATTCGGCCTTCGGTCTCATGAGCTATTAAACATCAGGGGTACCCAACAGCTAGTTTCCAAATATTTCAGAAATGTCTCTATGATTTTTATTATTATTATTCAGAAGCCTGTGTAGTGGATACATGTGGAGCCCGGTATAGAGGGGGGGGAGGTATCCCCTATAATGGCCTTTACGGGGAGGCTCCGCTCGAAAGGGGTACCTTTTTCAGGCTTCAGGTGATGAAAGGGTAGAGATTTCACTGGTTGAAGTATATAAGAGGGTGGGGGAATCTGTCATTTGGGTCTGTGAAAGGGCCCAAAAGGGCTAACAGATGAATTTTATGGCCGTTTAAAAAGTCGAGAAAACGTTCTAATTTTGTGATTGATTCCTATTTAAATAACAGTGCATTTACAGCAGTTAAAAGGGTTGTAAAGTTATAAACAAGGTATGTGAAAGGGGTACAATTTGTCAATAGAAGAAGAACGAAAGGGGTACCTTTTTCGTGAAAAATGGTAAATAAAAGGGTAAGCGGTTGGACCTCGGGGCGGAGCCTCCCCGGATAAAAATTTGTTGAGTACCCCCCCCCCCCCCCCCCCAAGATTTGCAGCAGCCCTAAAAACGTTTTCTCTCAATGTTCGGAAGCCTTAAGGGAATTTTGGTTGTCTCGAAAGTTATTATTGACTTTTTCATCTCATTCAAAATCGTTAGCTACCTTGATGTGTTGGGTCGGTCGAAAGTTCCAGGACTTGGAGTAGCCGTACTTTCGTTAAAAGACTTTTGGGGACGTTTTTTCTCTCACTGAAATTTCCTGGAGACCTTATGTTAACATGCAATGAAAATGTGAAAAACGCAACCTCGGAAAATCGTAGGTGAGTTTTTAGAAAAACTCCGAATATCTTAGAAAGTTGGAACGGTAATGACTGAAATTTTTAGCCTTTCATGCCGGAGTCGTTGGTCCCCCGGTAACATTATCACTTCTCTGAACCGTCTGTAGCCTGTTCTAGGCTCTCAGATAGTGGGAAAGACGCAACAGAAAAAATCACGAGAAAAGTTTCCTCCCGCTTTACTTTCGTGTTTGCGCTTTCTCAATTCAGCGGACCTGACTATCTCGGCGCCTGAAACAGGAAAAACCGTCTGCATGGTGTCCGGCTCCCACTCCAAATAACTTTAGTCTCTGTTCGGTTATCTCTTCTTATGGTTGTAAGAGCTGACTTTTTAAGAAAAAGAAACGCTTACCTTTTCCCTCAATAAATAGCTTACTGAAAAACTCCCATGGTCCGTTGTAGGAACTAAAGCCTGGCCCAACTTTTTTCCAGTGCTCCAAGAAATGAAAAAACGACACTGCTACATCCTTCGGGTTGCGAGCAACGTAAATGAATTTACAGTGATCATCTTCATTCGCACTTTTAGGTGTAGTGTGGTAAGGAAGGTGGGATTTAATCAGACGAGGGCTTGGCAGAGCTTTAAAATCAATCCGT
Organism: Porites divaricata; assembly: GCA_038088405.1. NCBI lineage: Eukaryota > Metazoa > Cnidaria > Anthozoa > Scleractinia > Poritidae > Porites > Porites divaricata. The sequence continues at coordinate 5,495,845 of JBBMOI010000017.1, forward strand.
AGCTGTTCATTGGCGTTACAGGCGGAACCTTCAAGGAAAGGGAATCGAAAAAATTGTTTTTCGTTGCTGATCGCACCTTCATTGTAGATTTGCCAGACGATCTCCTGCACCCAGGTCGTCCCTAGATAAGTGAGAAAATAATAGTCATTTTAGAAAATCTCTTGATTGAAGTATAAGTCAGTGATTCACGGAAAGCGCGGCACAGAGCTCTAAGGGAGAACAAAGATTACCAATCCGACTTTAAAATGTCCGGGTGACACTCAGCTGTTGCGTGTGTTGGGTTTACCTTCAAAGTCTACTCATTTAAATTTTGGTCTAACGTGGGGGCCAAGTTGTAACTTGTTGCTTTAAGTGCCGATGTGATAATTACAAAGTTATACTACTATTCAGGGCAGTTTTAGATGCATTTATAGCCATTTCAGAAGACTTAAATTTGAAATTTTCCCGGGGGAGTATACCCCGTGTGAGAATTCCGGGTGTCTCAGTGAGGGAACTAAAAAACGCTTTCAGATATTGTTTGAACCCGCGTCTAGCATTATTAAAGTAAAATAATATGGCCTTCCTGATGCAATAGAGTAACTTAGTCTTTTTAGGTTGTTGCTCTGTGAGAATTTTATTCTCCGGGTGTCTCTGAGGGAACTAAAAGGGCGCTTTTCAGATATTGATTGAATCCCCGTCTAGCATTAAGTAAAACAGTTTGGCCTTCCTGATGCAACTGAGCAGCTTAGCCTTTTTAGGCTGTAGCTCTATGAGAATTTTATTCTCCGGGTGTCTCAGAGGGAAATAAAAACGGGCTTTCAGATTTTGTTTGAATCTCTGTCCAGCAATAAGAAAAAAAGTTTGGCGTTTCTGATGAAACAGAGCAGCTTAGCTTTTTTAGGCTGTGGTTCTGTGAGAATTGTATTCTCCAGGTGTCTCAGAAGCTTTATTTTTAAGACTTTTTTTAAGCAATAGTTCCCAGTACTGTATCGCGTTGCTCAAGTGTTCTTTCAAATATTGCAAGTGTTTCGCTTACGTTCGAATTTAACCTCAGCCAGATCCAGTGAGGCCCCTGAACAGCGCGTCAATGTTAAAAGCTTTTGTATAAGGTAGTTTCCGTTTGGCGGTTAGCGTTGGTTCTGGCCATGAATGAAGATTTCATAAAAAGCCTTGCGTTTACATTAAATTAGGGAGATCTTGTAAGCAAGAAATTGAAATGCGGATGAAGGTATGAAAGTGAACATGATCATCGCATTAAATTCGTAGCCTATTCGGTTGAAAAATAATCTGAAAAGTTTTGCAACGTTATCGCAGAAAGTTAGAAGTAATATTTTTCATTGTTGGGGCCGGAAAATTCGAATACAGGAGATAAAATTCGAACAGTAAGAGCCCGAATCACATGTAATAATACAAGAAATATCGACCTTCGTTCTCTTAAAGGCTACTAGTGCAGATAGACAAACAAGAGGACTTCATATCTTTAAGATTTTTGCATTTATTTGGCATCAGATAATACACTAATAATTCTAGTATATTCCGACCAAATGACTTCTGAAGCCCGAACCCACACATAGTGCGCTTGGGCTGCCTGTGGAGAAAGGGAAGCTGTAGGTTTTAACTTAAAAAAAAAAGATTTAAAAAAAATTTACAGATCCGTCTGTAAAATTGCCTGCGTCTAATTAAAAACAAGGTAAATAAGTTTAACTGATCATGTTTTAATTGAAGGAAAGATTAATCTTAGTCCCGAGGAGGGACAAGCAGCCAGAAAGCAACGTCTCAGAGAATACTGTAAAACTCACACCTATGGCAAGAGCCCAACACCAGAAGACTGCCCTTCACATGCTTGCTGTGGACGATTTGAAATTTCCCCAGGAGAGCATACCCCCAGACCCTTCTAGTTTGCTCACGCTTACGTGTTCGCATTAGCGCCCCCCCCCCCCCCCCCCCACCCCACTACTTGAAAATCCACTCCGCGGGCCCTGGTACCGTGTGAGAATAATGTCCACAGACTCAAACGTTAGAACTAAATACTAAATAAATAGTACCATGTGAAAGTACTGCTGAAGAAGTTTCATCTGAATGGTAACACCATATGATTTCATCCACAGACTCAAAAGTTAGAACTACATACTAAATAAATAGTACCGTGTGAAAATACTGCTGAAGAGGTTTCATTTGAATGGTAACACCATAGGATTTCATCCACAAACTCAAAAGTTAGAACTACATACTAAATAAATAGTACCGTGTGAAAGTAATAATAATAATAATAATAATAATAATAATAATAATAATAATAACAATATTAATGAAACATTTATAAGGCGCCCAGTTTCTCAGGATCCAAAGGTGCTATTTACAAGCTTAAAAAATTTAAAACTACAGTAAAAGTTAAAATTACTGCTGAAGAGGTTTCATTTGAATGGTAACACCATAGAGTGGTAAATTATCTCCAAGAATTGAAAAGGTTCACTAAGGCTAACATACTCTAGGTCAGAGGCTTTTCATGCTCGCACGCGAGAAACTGAAAGACTAACAGGGATTTGATCGACAAAGCCAGGAGGCTGACTATCTCTTAACGGACACCTAGATTTGGTCTCTGCCTTTCTTTACTCCCTTTCTCTGACTCTCTATGAGAAGGACATGACTCTGATGACTCTGAGACAAGAGAGTTGACTGTATTTTTCATTATAGGTAGCAAACCGCAAAATAGAATGCAGGTTTATCCAATGAATGTTTATGCAGCAACGCCCAAAACAAACAACGTAACAGGGACACCTTGTTGAATCTAAATTATTACTACAATGATTCACGAACCTGACTTGGGATACCCAACCACAAAAACATCGTCTGGTCGCGTCTCAAAATGGGAAATAAATTCGGATAGCGAGGTTGGATCTTGCGTACAAAGAAGTGGAATTTTCACGCCCAAGATATCCCAGAATTTGTCTGATGTCCATTCGCCTTCTGTTGTTTGAAATAAAGGAAAATTTGCCATGGTAGAATGTTGTGAGTGCAGCCGTTTGCACGCAGAAACGAGCAGTTTTACTTCAGTGTTTTCGAACGAAAAGCCCGATCATGCGATCTGTAACGTTCTTCTATACTTCATTTTACGGGCGAATATTTTTTGTTACGTCCACGTTTCCGTCGTTGTGAGCTGTGTCACGATTTTGCTTCTTGAACAAAAAGCCTTGTAGATTTTGTCGAAAGTTCCGGGCTTTTTGCCATCTATATTAAACTATAATACACTTAATAATTTCAATCAACATTTCTTTATATCGGGTACTGAAAGACGGTTATTTGTTTAAACAGTGACCAACAATAACATTAGCTGAACCTTACAAGTTCAAATTAGTAACTGTTTGAGATTCCCCATGACAGCTTCTCAATCTAAAGAACACGGCTAACGTTTATTCTCTCCATCCATTTTTTCTGGATATGTATAGCTAATAGTATGATTTGTAGTGATATTTGGCATAAATACCACGAGTGATGTTTCTTTGAGACAGTTTTGAAATATCATGAGTGGTATTTATGCCAAATATCACGTACAAATCATGCTATTATTTGTTTATACTAATACCCAAAAAGGTTTGTAATTTTCACACGTAGGTATTTCAAAGTAAGCTGAAATACCACTGCTCTAAGCCAATCAAATTGCAGAATTTTTCATGTAGTAGTATAATTAAAAAAATACAGTTCACTTCCCTTACTGCAGCCTACCATGGGTACCCCCCCGGCTGGGTACCAGAGGTTTTTCTTGCGTGCGGCGAGAATTTTCGGTGATGGCCGAAGGCCGACACATCTTCGGTCGTAGGCCGAAGCCACGAACGGCGAGCGGGTCACTATAAAGACTTGACAGAAACCGGAAAACGCGCTAGAAAAGTCTCTGGCACCCAGGGCAACTGGAGCCTGGGTTCTAAAACAACCTTTTACGAATTCCGCATCGCAAAATCTTCAGATAGAACTGTTGTTCCGTTTGCAATTTAAATTCCGAATCCCGATGTCACAGTGATATGGGCATCCCTTGTAACCCTAACCCTAAGCAAGGTAACTATAAGAAGCCAAGGGGATGCCCATATCACTAGGGTTCTGGGAATGGGGATGCCCAAAACTCGGGGATCCTCCAAGGAAGCCAATCCCAGATCCCGAAGAACCAACTAAAACGTGACTGTGGAGGTCAATCTATGTAGTCTATGTGGGGGAAGGTTCAGAGGGGTCTGGACTCCACTCCTCTTAAAAAAAATCTGTCAGACCAAAGGATACGACAACAAAATATTTGAAATTTTTGATTAACTACTTCTGAAGTAATCCACTCAAGAGTCTCCCTACAAATTTCAACTTTTAGCTTTAAAATGAAACTTGCGTTGCCTGTTGCCTTTCAAGTATGGCACGAATGGCATGCCACTTGTTCAATATTAGGAAATTTTGACAAAATTGTTTTATCTATAAACAAAAGATGCAAATGTTTAATAACTGGGAGCAAGCTTTCTACTCGAAATGGAGAGAAACACAGAAATCCAATCTCTCTTTTACAGAGGTTGCGATCCCGCACGGACCCGCTGGATTTTGAAGGATCTTGGACGAGATGGCGGCAAATGGTAAACTTTCCTTGGCTGTTGTTTGCCAACCTAATGATCGGTTGAAATTAAAAGCGGGAAAAAATGACGTTTGATTTTCTACCGGTTGATGAATTCTCAGTATGAAAATGAAAACATTCCTGTGCGCCAGTCGGTGTGGAAGCAAGGTCACACTATATGTATTCCTACATAACGGAATTAGCATTTTGCAACATGGCGCCCAGTCGTACTTCGAAGTTTCTTCGGTTAAATTCGAGGAGCATTTGATCGTAACTCACAAACATGGCTTTGGTGGCGGGAATGGGTGTTGGTGTTTTACTACTGCTAATATTTTGGACTCTAGGCATTGTAGGTTGTGTAGCGTTGTCAAGAGCCGAAGGACCTTTGAAGTAAGCTTAAATTTAAGTGGAAACTTTCTAAACTTACTAGCTTATAGTAAACACTGCCTCTTTACAGTGATCAGTTTTGATATTACAAGCTAACATAGAGAAGAAAAAGGTCTTTTTCCTGCTTTACAAACCTGTGTTTCTATTGCGTGCCAGATATAGCTTTACGATCATGTGTATATCAGGTTACATGAATGTATATGCATTTCTCTATAAGGCACAAAATAGCATTTAAATATGATCTAATGCGCACAAACAATTTTCCAGGATGGTGATTTTACACTACCTGATTTTTGTAGTCTTTACTTTGGCTTACAAGGATGGACTGTTAATATGATTGCCCACCTAAAAGGGGGCACGCAGCAAGAAGAGAGGCCGGTGCCCTGGGTGTCTTCCGGGGGGGGGGGGGGGGGGCACTTGGGTACTTTTTGGGTGGGTATGTGCCGCCCGGGACTCTAAATTGGCACACCGTTCTAAAAAAATTTCCCCTAAAATTGATACCCCATTCTAGAAATGGGCCAATTTTTTATACCCCGTTCTATAATTTGCCCTAAAACTGATACCCCGTTCTAGAAAGTTTGTAAATTAAAATAGCCCTGTTTTTTTAAAAAAGATTTTTCTTTATTTGTTCGACTTTAATATACATCAAATAAATGCTTCTTCATAATCAGCAACAATTTTAAGCAGAAGATAAAGCCGTGATCCACATTTTTTTTATTTCCCATCTTATTAAATATTATACCCAGTTCTAGAAAACACCTCTGAAATGGATACCCTGTTCTAAATCAGGGGCTTCAAAATTATCACGACCCCGTTGGGCAGCACATGCCCGTAGAGGTAATGTATGGGAGTACCCCCCCCCCCCCCCCCCAGGGGTGTCTTACCCGGTCTAGTACATTCATATGTTTCTGTTTACTTCTTTAATAAAGTTTACCCCTCCCCCAACTTCATTTGAAAAGACCCTATTGTTACACTCCTGTAGAGTCATTGTTCATCTCTTTCAAAGTATAAATTTGTTTGTAAGGGATAATGAAAAATAATAATTCTGTCACACCCTTGATTAAAGTTAATCAAATTATAAAATAGTTACCTGTATTCTCTCTTTTGCATTTAGAAATGCTGTTGTAGGAATATTTTTGCTTATTGTTATTCTCACATTGGCCTTGATCTTCTGGCCAAGAAAAACTAAGGAAGAGGAACTGGCAGGATCCACAGCTAAAAAGGTGGGTATGGAATGGTTGTGTTTTTATTAAAGGGACAGGTTGACAGTTCAGTGCATGCTCATTAATTAAATTACTTTTTTCCAATTTATTATTAAAAATTCTATAGGTTAATAATCCCACTCACATGTATCTAAGCGATCTCAGAGTGTATTTTAGAGTAACCTGAAGTAGGATGGAGCAGTACTAAAATTGCAGAAAAAATTAGTGGATTGTGCCAACACTACCAACGTTCAATTTATTGTTGACCTGAAGGTTTTATTCCATGGTTCATGAATTTACAGCCATTTGCACATAAGTTGTTCAAGTGACTTCCAGGGGAGTGTGCAAATTGGTTCTTTGACAACATTAAGACATGATTATATTGCTTGCAAAGATGATACAGCATGTTCCTCGGCAGAAAAATAGCAATTATGATTAATGAGCATGCGCTGAACCGTGAATCTGTCCCTTTAAACTACCAGCATACAATAACTAGCCCTAAAAATGAACAGACTTGTACAGACTAACACCTTATGTGGCATTGCTGTGGGGTTTTCCATGACCAACCTGAGAAAAGGTCAGTAGTTTAAACCCTTCATATATGTCATTAACTCTTTAAGCCTCGATATCCACATACCAATAAATTATGAAATTCTCTAGACTAATCTCCATACATAACTGTTGAGAGAATTTTATAAAAGATCAAAGCATTTTTCTTTCACGGCAGATCATTTAATTAATTCTCACAACCTTTTTATCTTGGTTGTTTATTGATATTGTTAGGAGAAAGTTGATTTTTGTCACCCTTGGGACGTTTAAAAAGGGTTAGTTAGAGGACTAGGATTTACTGTATTAGTAAATTGGATGCATTTTGCTAAAATGTTACTTCATATTTTACAGGGCCTCACTGAATATCTCTTTGTGAAGTTAGCTCCATGTATAAAGATTGTTATTATGGCAAATATTCGTCATTAACACATTGTGAACGCTATTTAATTTTCCTCTTTTTTAGTGATTTTTTTTAGTGATTATTTTAGTAAGAATGCAATTGACCTTGAAAATAGTTTCTTCTTTTTTTATTCGAAATGAATTGTTTTTAATTGAAATGAAATGTTCTATAATTTGAATAATTCTTGTTTAATGAAATGAATTTAATCAAAACTAAGTGTTTTTTTTAAACGAAAGGAATTGTAAATAGTGTTTTGACGAAATAGTTTTTTTTAAAGTGATTATTATTATTACTTATTATTATTATTATATTTTGTTCAACAGATTGAAGTTGATGAACTGATTATTCCTAAGACTGTCCTGTTTGTGTTCCTCTGCATCTTTGCTGTGGTTGCCTTTGTTTTCTTGGTCCTTCACTGGATGGAGCCAGTATATTCACCAGCTCTTACCTCCAGGAAAACATACACATTCTAACAGTCAGATTCTGTTGATATGAACCATCGATGTATTGATGTGGACAAAGTCAATGGAGAAGCATAAATTCTCCACTTCCTTTATCTTCATCTTAAATGGCATCATATTGAGCCATGTCATGAAAGGCCAAGTTCCAGTGGATTTGCAGAGAAGCTTGTCGTGGCTTACAAAAATATTTTGTTTTTTGGCTGTTTTGGATAACATGCAACCTGCAATGTCAAAAACATCTTTGGACTTAAGTTTTTCTGTGACATCAATCAAAATCTGAAGGCCCGGCACTTTTTATCGGACCTCTTAGGAAACAGAAGTTTACTTCAGTGGGTTCAAAAAGTTGTGGTTTGTGATTGGCGGATTTCAATCCATTTTGTATAGTGTGTCAGGAGGATTTGTGCTATGATGTTCTTTTGTGTGATGTAAACTTTCCATGTTTTAGCTCTCATGTTTTTTGCCTTCTTACTGAAACATGGCAGGTTTAGATTCCCAAGGTGAAATTGGTGCTATTAAGAGCTTCAAATCCAAAGGAAACACAGATGTGGGAGAAAACGGATCAGTACATTCCCGCTGACATTTAATTTTTCAGTTTCTGCTCGTTATTGCCGCCTTTATTTCACAAGCAAGGATTGGATGTTATGGAAATGGTTTGATTGATATCGAAGAAAACCCAAAATCCTGAAAAAATTTTGACAATGCAGGTCCATGTTATACAAACCAGCTGTAAATGTAATGAAGGACAATCTATAGCATCATGAAACAATAAATTGTCATCTGAGAAATTTCGGATGATTTGCAGAGATGATTGTAGTGGCTTGCAAAATTCATGGTTTTCCATCTCATGAAGGAGAGTGGTTTAGTAATACTGTGCTGCTTATTTGATTGCGTAAATTTAAGTGGCAACAACATTATGACTCTATTAGGGATGTCAAAGTGCTAATAAATACTTTAACATACTAAATTAGGTAACAGAAATGTTACTTTATTTACAATCTTCAAGTACATCCTGAAGATTGTAGTAATTTAAAGGGGCTATGTCACGGCAGTGCAGTTCATTTCGTTTTATTTTGCCTGTTACTCACCCTCAATAGCTATGGAACTTAAAGTAAGCAAAGAAATTACTTGTAAATGACAAAATTGGAGATCCAAGACAAACAAATATGTCTCCGGAGCATTATTTTTGAAGTTGCAAGCAGCAGGGATCAACTTTGAAAAACTGTTAGGCTGAACAGTTTTCAAAAATCCTAATTTCAACCCGTTTCAATCTTCTTCAGTTTTGCCCACCCGTGGCATCTGTTGTTTCTGTTATGTTATTTTAACCTTCCTTTAAAGTTTTAAGCAGTTATTTTTATGTTTCTCTTAATTTAACGGGCATTTTGTAATTTCCTAATTTGGCTGAATTTCGTGACACAGCTCCTTTAAATATTTAGTGCCTGTATTTTTTGTATATATTAAATAGGTATGTAAACAATGTATTAAAGGCAAATTATGTACAGTAATAATATTATTTTTGAGAGAGGTTTTTGTAATAATGGGCGATTCCAGAAAATATCCATACCGTACCAGGGACGGCTTTTAGGATTTCCGAAGGGGAGGGGGGGTTCACGATTATGGAATTCTGAGGGTATGAGGTGGTAATGCATTTTGGAATTTCTGAAGGCAAGGGGGGGTTAAAACTTGGAAGCCGTCCGTGGTTGGGTATGGATATTTTCTGGAATTGCCTAATACCATAAAATTTCAAAACTAATCCTAGGGGCTTAGTACATTTTAAAAGGCACTTTTTGAGAGGTTTAAAGGCATTGCCCCTTTGAAGCACGGAGTCAGGAGACCTATCTCATGTTGAAACCATGGGATACGACCACAAAATTCCAAAAACTGAAACAGCTTTAAACAAAATGTGGGTTTGCCAGGTTTTAGTTTTAGTCTGCCTAACAGTCCTGCACGTTTTCTTTCCTCACAGAACCTTATAACTTAAAATCATCATACTATCTCCTTTTAATATGTTTATCACCCTAAAGTTGCTTTCAATCTAATTTGCTTTCTTGCTTTTTCTATCTCTGGTATAACAGAAATTGAATCACCCAATTTCTGTATTTTGCAGGTCCAAGAGAGGAAAAATCCTTTTAAAGGCTTTATTCTCTCTTGGCAGGTCGCAAGAATTTGGGTTAAACATCAAGGGATTATTTAGTACTTTCAGAGCTGTAATGAGGTTGCATCTGCAATAAAAGTTAAATTCATTGTGGAATTCATAATTTGCCCTTTCCTACATTATTTTCAACAATTGATCTCAAGTACCAAAGGTAGCGCCCCCAGAGGGGACACCCATATGAAGGGGTGGGGATGCTCATTGTCTCACTTAGGGGTGTAAATTTCGGATTTTGGCCTCACTTAGGGTGTTCTGGGCAAAATGCCATTATATTTAGCCATAAAGGTCTTTTTAGGGTTTCATGCGATGAAATATAAAAAGTAAATATATATTTGTCTGTCCTTTAAAATAGTTTCTTTAAGGGGTTCAAAAAAAAAAGTCGAGCCACGCCCAGATTGGTCCCCTTGGGAATTTCCGACGAGCATCACTGCCCCTTTCATAGGGGAGTCGTCCCCTGGGGTAGCACTCTGTCTCACAATGAGGTCCTTTTCTTTGACCATGGAAAAATCCTGTGCCACCAGTTTTAGTTCAGTCTGAGTTCTTCACTCAGGCACTTTTACTAAGCACATATCAAGCTTGAGGTGATTGATCCTGATTAGTAGATATAGTTATTACCCGAGGAAAACTACTCCTGGGAATTCTTACAGGGGTTTGCCACTGGGTTCTCCAAATTTTGTGATAGATTGTGCTCGTAAAAGTTGCATCATGCGACTACCCTGTTTCAGACCGAAAAATGTCCTTTTCCATGGCCACACCCGCTTTTAAATCTGTACCCTCTAGACGATGACTTTGCATAGGCAGAAATTAAGTCATCATTTTAAAAGTCTTACTTAGATTAAAACACCAACAAAAAGGGCAACCGTTTTCAGACCAAAACGGTGTGTTGTTGTTGATCTGTTACATCGGTCTTATGAAGTTCTACTTTAATCTGGAAGTTCCAAACTTGCTCTGCACAGGAGCCCATAAGCCGGAGCGCACAACTGCCATAAATTCGTGCAACGGCGTTTTTACAAATGAGTCTATTTCGAAGATGATTTCGATTTAATTCCCTTTGCGTAAATAATGCGTTGTCGTCGACAAAGTAGACGTCCTGGCTAGGTTTTGTAAATCTTCTTCTGGACTCCTAGTTTCCGTGTAAATACTGAAATTGTCGTTTGAAGTACTGTCAGAAAACTCCTCTGAAGATTCCTCACGTGTGTCCGCTATGTTTTTTCAATGTGAAGGAGTTGTCCTAGTTACGTATTAAAAGTTTATCATTGATGACGCAATTGCTAGTGATTGGCTTTTTGAAAGCAATTCGCGGGAAAAGCTTATCAAAAAATAAACCTACTTGTGAAAACGCCGTTGCATAGGCGCAGTATGGAAGTTAGACGCTCCGGGTTATGGGCTCCTGCGTTGCATGGATTTTCGATTCTTTTAGTCAGCGGAGCAATTGCTATTGGTAGGTGACTCATATATAAAAATTATAATGTACCGAGATATTTTTCCGGGTTCACAATCTTGCACTCTTGCAGAACGCAACATGGATAATTTGGTAACTGCCCTTGAAAATGATATTTTGGGGAAATGTCATGGAAGCTCACTGCCTCCTCTGTGTACTTCCACCAACACCACTAAAACAGATGGAGCTCTCCTCCGCAAAGCGTTGCTTGGGCAGACTATCCGGTACATTGTATCCGCTGTTGTTGTACAAGAAGGTCGCGTTTTGATGATGAGAGAAGCCAAAAGGTCTTGTCGAGGAACATGGTGTCTACCAGCTGGCAAAGTTAAGAAAAATGAATCTCTTGAAGAGGGTATCATTAGAGAAGTGCGAGAAGAAACTGGTCTCAACTTCCAGCCAATTTCAATCATTTGCATCGACTCTCAGGAGATACATTGGTTCCGCTTCACTTTTGTCGGAAAAATCACAGGCGGAAAGCTTAAAAGCTTAGAGGAGGAGGACTCCGAGTCCATGGAAGCAGGCTGGTTTATACCAAGTGAAATTTTTTCCTCACTTGCTCTCAGAGGTTTGGACGTTCGTCCTTTGATAGATGCCGGGATAAAATGGTACGAAACGAGGCAACAAAACCCCATTTGCAGATCCCTGCCGGTTAAAAAATCCCACAAAAACATCATTTTCAGATTGGTGGTAGTTAAAACGCAGCCAAAAGATTGCAAGAAATCCTTGTTTTGTGTTGTGATGAATGAAAAAATTGGGGATAAATCTAATCCCCATTTTCCTTACAAGATTGTCAATGAATTTGCTGCCAATGTCACTTCTACGGTTGACAAGTTGATGAGAGACATTAACAGTGGAATTACATACAAAACACATGGCTACCTCAGTGTTGAACACACTGGGAAGCCATCAGGGGATGCGGATGGGCTTTGTCTTACACTCCTTGTAGAGATATTCATACCACTGGAAGATGGCATTTTAAATGACAATTATAGCTGGTTTGAGGTTAAAGAACAGGATCTCTTAGATAAGATTTGGGAGCTCATTGATAAAGGCTGTGTGGAGCTTGTTCAATGCTAAAAGAAATGTACAAGGCAGTGACGATGGACCTAACATTCTTCCTTTTAAAACAGCTGGCTGTCCTCAGATTGCCAATGATTGAAAGTGTGTTTGCCATCAATGTTGAGAGACAAGTTTACAGTTGACTCTCTCTTAGTGGGCATCTCTCTAAGATGAACACCTTCGTAAAATGGACACCTAGAATTGGTCCCTGCCTTTCTCTACTCCCTTTAGTTGACTCTCTGTAAGACGGACATCTCTCTAAGAAAGTCAGTAGTGCCCGTCCGAAGTTGACTGTATTGGAGAAAGAGACAGAATAAAAGTGACTTTCCACTGGTTATTTTTAACTTTTTCCCAGATTTTGCATGCCATATTCCTCCCTTGCCTTGCACTGAAGTAAATAATTTTGTTTTGTCCTTATCAAAGAGTCATGAATATATTTTTGCTGAGGCACTAAAAGATTTACACCCAATTGACAAGTTATGTTATCTCTGTCCCCCTTCCCTCTGGTGCCCTTTTTCCTCCGCAAAATAATAATAAAAATATTAAACAGCCTGAGAGGCTTCCTTGAAAGTAGTGTAATTTGTAATAATATTATTACTATCTTATTCTTACAAATTTGTTCACCAGTGGAAAATTAATAAACAATAATTATTGCAAAGGGGCTGAGTATGGTTGAAGAATAATTATTAGGAAGTGGGTGAAAAAGGTTTTCTAACAAAAAATGGTGCCAATTTTCTTCTTTCATGCAGCCAATGGCTGAGTTATGAAGGAACCAGGAAGGTGAGATCGAATGTCAGCATAAGATGGAGCACTTAATTCAGAGACATCATGACACCAGGGTCTGCATCCATTATTAGCAGTTAATGGATATAATAATAATATTTATATAGTGCCAATATCAATATTGCTATTTTCATCAGTGCTTAAAAATAAAAACATTTCAAAAATAATAATAATAATGATAAAAGGAAAAATAAAAAATAAAAAAACACAGATGTGGGAGAAAACGGATCGGTACATTCCCGCTGACATTTAATTTTGCAGCTTCTGCTCGTTATTTCCGCCTTTATTTCACAAGCAAGGATTGGATGTTATGGAAATGGTTTGATTGACATCGAAGAAAACCCAAAATCCTGAAAAAATTTTGACAATGCAGGTCCATGTTATACAAACCAGCTGTAAATGTCATGAAGGGCAATCTATAGCATCATGAAACAATAAATTGTCATCTGAGAAATTTCGGATGATTTGCAGAGATGATTGTAGTGGCTTGCAAAATTCATGTTTTTCCATCTCATGAAGGAGATTAGTAATACTGTGCTGCTTATTTGATTGCGTAAATTTAAGTGGCAACAACATTATGACTCTATTAGGGATGTCAAAGTGCTAATAAATACCGTAACATACTAAATTAGGTAACAAAAATGTTACTTTACTTACGATCTTCAAGTACATCCTGAAAATTTTAGTAATTTAATTTATTGCCGGTATTTTTTGTATTTATTAAATAGGTATGTAAACAATGTATTAAAGGCAAATCATGTACAGTAATATTGTTATTGAGAGAGGTTTTTGTAATAATACCATAAAATTTCAAAACTAAGGCCAGGGGCTTAATACATTTTAAAAGGCACTTTTTGAGAGGTTTAAAGGGATTGCCCCTTTGCAGCTCGGAGTCAGGAGACCTATCTCATGTTGAAACCATGGGATACGACCATAAAATTTCAGAAATTGAAACAGCTTTAAACAAAATGTTGGTTTGCCAGGTTTTTAGTTTTAATCTGCCTAACGGTCGTGAGTGATTTTCTTCCTCACAGAACCTTAATAACTTAAAATCATCATACAATCTCCTTTTAATGTGTTTCTGACCCTAAAGTTGCTTTCAATCTCTGGTATAACAGAAATTGAATCACCCAATTTCTGTATTTTGCAGGTCCAAGAGAGGAAAAATCCTTTTAAAGGCTTTATTCTCTCTTTGCAGGTTACAAGAATTTAGGTTAAACATCAAGGGATTGTTTAGTACTTTCAGAGCTGTAATGAGGTTGCATCTGCAATAAAAGTTAAATTCATTGTGGAATTCATAATTTGCCCTTTCCTACATTATTTTCAACAATTGATCTCAAGTACCGAAGGAGCGCCCCCGGAGGGGACACCCATATGAAGGGGTGGGGATGCTCGTTGTCTCACTTAGGGGTGTAAATTTCGGATTTTGGTCTCACTTAGGGTGTTCTGGGCAAAATGCCATTATATTTAGCCATAAAAGTCTTTTTAGGGTTTCATGCGATGAAATATAAAAAGTAAATATATATTTGTCTATTGACTATCTTCACAAACGTGGTTATAACCGATATTTCCTTCAACGGGAAATACAACAAGTTAACAATATCACACGGACAGAAGCACTCACGCCCCCTGACACTTCCACACTGGACAAACCAGAACGTGTTCCCTTTGTTATCACCTACAACCCAGCCCTTCGTTCCATCTCATCCATTATGCGCAAACACTTTCACATCCTTATTTCATCCCCCCGTTGCTACAACGTCTTTAAAGCTGCACCCATTGTAGCTTATAGACGCAGCAGTAACCTCAGTGATTTTCTAGTGAGGGCTCAACTTCGCAACCTTGCACAACACAACCAGCCCCGTGGCTCATACCCTTGCGGAAAAACTGTCTCGCTTGCAAATACATATCTGACGGACAAACTTCATACACATTCCACGCTACAGGCGAAACCAGACCTATCACTAATCACATTGACTGTAACTCTAAAAACGTCATTTACATGATACAATGCAACCAGTGCTCCAAACAATACATAGGTGAAACCAAACGACGACTTAAAGACCGCTTCAACGAACACCGCAGACCAGTTGATAACCCATCTAATATCTCTAAACCCAGCACAGTCTCAGAACACTTTCTTACCAATGATCACTCTGCTAACGACATCACTCTCATCCCACTAGAGCTTACCAAATCTAATAGAGACAGTGTACGAAAAGCAAGAGAGGTAAAACTCTTGAACCTTTAGGTATTAATAAGAAAGATGAAATGTAATACTATATTTATTTCTTCTCTTTGTTATCACTTATTTTTCTATTTCAAATTTCTTTCAATCACTACTTCAACGGGTTTTGTTTTCAACGTTCACTTGCTATCATAGTATCATATTGCACGCTATTTCTTATTTTCAAATTGTAACGTCTCATTATTTGTAAGACCCTGAAGAAGGAAGGCCGTGCCTTCCGAAATATTGGTCAAAAGATTATATATTCCCGACTGTAAAATCAGCCTTGCTTTTCTGTCTTATATTTTCACTTATTGCTGATTAGATCCTTTATTAGGATCCGGTCCTTCTTTTTTGTAAGCTGGTCCTTGCTTAAAAAATTGAATATATTTGTCTGTCCTTTAAAATAGTTTCTTTAAGGGGTCAAAAAAAGTTGAGCCACGCCCAGATTGGTCCCCTTAGGAATTTCCGATGAGCATCACTGCCCCTTTCATAAGGGAGTCGTCCCCTGGGGCAGCACTCTGTATCACAATGAAGTCCTGTTCTTTGACCATGAAAAAATACTGTGCCAGCAGTTTTAGTTCAGTCTGAGTTCTTCACTCAGGCACTTTTACTAAGCGGTCAGTATAAAACATGGACTGCGGACTGCGGACTGGGTATAAAATATGGACTAGGTATAAAATGCGGACTACGGACTGAGTATAAAACATGGACTAGGTATAAAGGGCGGACTACGAACTGTGTACATAAAAATTAACAGCCTTAGAAAGGTAAAAATGAGAGAAACGGAAAGCGGGCTTGAAGAAAACAGTAGTTCCAGCTCCTTGCCTCACACAAAAACATCCCGTAAGCCGGTCATGCAGTCTATATTCTCCTCATGTGGAGAAGTAAAGCATACTGCACGGACAAGGAAGGTTATGCCGCTTTTCAAGGCAACTGAAATTAAACTCTGAAACAATCAGAGAAGCACCGAATAAAAGAAATAGTATTGGTCTTAGCCGAGTCAGAGTAAAATTCCTAAAGATGCCTCTATTCCGTTTCAAATAAATCCTTGGGAATATGAGGAAATGAAAAACTCAGACGAGAAAGTCAATATAGGGGCATTCCGCAAGGTAAAAAACAGTATTTAGGCGGGAGGGATTACTCACCTATACGTGAATCATAAGCGAAATGAATCATCCAACCCAATGTTAAATTCTACGCGATGATTATGATGACATGATTTACACCCTGCTCCTGAACCCCGGAAGGGGTACTGCTAGGAATTTTTTGGTGGGGTTACGCCCCCTGGTTCTCTAAATCCTTACGCTGTTTCAGAATAAAAAATGTCATTTCCCACACCCGTTTTCAGACCTGGCCTAATTTAGCCTGTTCCAGGCTCCCAAATAAAGAGGAGACTACCCAGTTTACTCTCGTTGTATTTTCGCACTTTCTCAATTTAGCGGACCCAACTATCTCGGAGCCTGGAACAGGCTAGGCCTAATTAGGCAGAAATTATGTCATCGTTATAAATTTATAGATTAAAGCGCAACAGTAGATCATTCTCTCTAGAGCGCAAAAAATTCTTAAAATGCATTTCAAATTCGCATATTTCTATTTCGTTCTTATTCATCTAGAATTGAAAATGATAAATACATTCGCACATGTACAGCAAAAACACAGTATAAAACACGGACTGCGGACTGCGGACTACGGACTGCGCACTGGGTATAAAATACGGACTAGGTATAAAACGCGGACTGGAAAATATGGACTGGGTATAAAACACGGACTATGGGTATAAAAAAGAAATTCTTGGTGTAGGTTCTCTGAATCAAGAGCCTGACAAAAATGCTATTTTCTACACCCATTTTAGATATGGTATCGGTCTCTAACAATCATGAAAGGGGTCAGGACCCGGGGGGTACTCTCTTACTAATAAGCCACATACGCCCTAAAGGGTAGGGTTTATGGGCCGTTTTGGTAGTCTGAAAACACTTTACCCATTTTGGTTTGGAATCGGGTATGGTTTTCGAGGAAACTACGAGAGTGTACATGCACGAATATATTTATCGTTTTCAATTCTAAAAGAATAAGAACGAAATAGAAATATGTGAATTTGATATGCATTTGAAGAATTTTTTGTTTGCTCTCAAGAGAGAATGATCTACTGTTGCGCTCAAATCTATAATATATAATGATGATATAATTTCTGCCTAATTATGCTTAGCCTGTTCCAGGCTCCGAGATAGTTGGGTCCGCTGAATTAAAAAAGCGCGAAAATAAAATGGTAGGAAACTGGGCAATCTCCTCTTTATCTGAGAGCCTGGAACAGAGTACATTAGGCCAAGTCTGAAAATGGGTATGGATTTTACAGAACAGGTCTGAAAACGGGAGTGGAAAATGACATTTTTTATTCTGAAATAGGGTGAGGATTTAGAGAACCAGGGGGCACAACCCCAACAAAAAATTCCTAGGAGTAACCCCCTTCCGGGGTTTAGGAGGAGGGTGAAAATCATCACGTAGAATATAACGTTGGGTTGGATGATTCACTTCGGTTATTATTCACCTATAGGTGAGTAATCCCTCCCTCCTAAATTCTGCTTTTTACCTCGCGGAATGCCCCAATATTGACCTTCTCGTCTGAGTTCTTCATTTCCTCATATTCCCAAGGCTTTATTTGAAACGGAATAGAGGCATCTTTAGGAATTTTACTCTTAGCTACTCTTACTCGGCTTACAGCAATACTACTCCTTTTATTCGGTGCTTCTCTGATCGGTTCAGAGTTTAATTTCAGTTGCCTTGAAAAGCGGCATAACCTTCCTTGTCCGTGCAGTATGCTTTCCTTCTCCGCGTGAGGAGAATATAGACTGCGTGACCGGCTTACGGGATGTTTTTCACGGTGTGAGGCAAGGAGCTGGGACTACTGTTTTCTGCAAGCCCGCTTTCCTTTTCTCTCATTTTTACCTTTCTAAGGCTGTTAATTTTTATATACATAGTTCGTAGTCCGCCCTTTATACCTAGTCCGTGTTTTATACTCAGTCCGTAGTCCGCATTTTATACCTAGTCCGTGTTTTATACTCAGTCCGTAGTCCTCGTTTTATACCTAGTCCATATTTTATACCCAGTCCGCAGTCCGTGGTCCGCAGTCCGCAGTCCGTGTTTTATACTGACCGTATTTGAGACCAAAAAATGTCCTTTTCTATGGCCATACCCGCTTTCAAATCTGTAACCTCTATACGATGACTTTGCATAGGCAGAAATTAAGTCATCATCAAGTCTTACTTAGATTAAAACACCAACAAAAAGGGCAACCGTTTTCAGACCAAAACGGTGTCTTGTTGTTGATCTGTTATGTCGGTCTTATGAAGTTCTACTTTAATCTGGAAGTTGCAAAGGGGGGGGAGGGACAGGGGGATCACAATCTCCCGCCTCCCGTACGTTTTTGTCCCTTTGTTTCCCGACTCCCGCCCTTTATTGTTTTTCTTCCGTTATCATGTAAATCACGCTGTTTGACTCCCTATTCAGATTCTAATAGGGAGTGCTTTGGCCTTGTCCAAAATAAAAAAAATTGTGTTGTAAACCGAACCACTCCGCCGCTCTTTCCAGCGCGATCATTGAAGCGGCATTCCTTCGACACAAGCTTACAACACGCGGCAAAATCTTCATAACAGTGTTTTGTGAACTACAGTCGTAAGGAGCGAGCTCCCAGGAAGGTCTTCCATGGACGAATTTTTCCCGACCAAACCGAAAAGTACTAAGACCGATCAAATTGGTCTTTGACGACATTTGACCTGACTCGCTTTGTCGTTCTTACGGAGAATTTCGACAGCTAGCATGCAAGACAGACGAGACACTGACACGACTGACACAGTCGACACACGTGTACATATATCATGCTATCTCATTCATGTCCTCTAATGTAAGCGACTTGGAAAGGTTTCCAATTTCACAGGAAGTAATGTCGTTTTTTTTTATCCCGAGCACGAATTTTCGTTTTTTGACTTTTTCTCGTGTATAAAATCTTGCTGTAAGCCTCGGAAAACGTTAAATGGAAGTCAAGAAACGTTCTTGGGTTCGTTTCTTTGAATGGAAGTAAGCAGTAACAAATAGCAAAAGCTTGCCTTTTTGAATTTCTCTCCCGCTTCCCGCCATCGTAGAGATCCCGCCTCCCGCCCTTTCTTCTCCCGTCTCCCTTACCCCTTCCGCCCCCTGTTCTCCCGGGCTCCCGCCCCCCTGTCCCCCTCCACTCTAAACTTGCTGTGCGTCCCAGTCTATCCAACGTCTGCATGGCGTTTTTTTCTTTTAGTCAGCGGAGCAATTGCTATTGGTAGGTACCTCATATATAAAAATTGTAATGTACCGAGATATTTTTCCGGGTTCACAATCTTGCACTCTTGCAGAACGCAACATGGATAATTTGGTAACTGCCCTTGAAAATGAAATTTTGGGGAAATGTCAGGGAAGCTCACTGCCTCCTCTGTCTACTTCCACCAACACCACTAAAAAAGATGGAGCTCTCGTCCGCAAAGCGTTGCTTGGGCAAACTATCTGGTACATTGTATCCGCTGTTGTTGTACAAGAAGGTAAGGTTTTGATGATGAGAGAAGCCAAAAGGTCTTGTCGAGGAACATGGTATCTGCCAGCTGGCAGAGTTGAGAAAAATGAATCTCTTGAAGAGGGTATCATAAGAGAAGTGCGAGAAGAAACTGGTCTCAACTTCCAGCCAATTTCAATTATTTGCATCGACTCTCAGGAAACACATTGGTTCCGCTTCACTTTTGTCGGAAAAATCACAGGCGGAAAGCTTAAAAGCTTAGAGGAGGAGGACTCCGAGTCCATGGAAGCAGGCTGGTTTATACCAAGTGAAATTTTTTCCTCACTTGCTCTCAGAGGTTTGGACGTTCGTCCTTTGATAGATGCCGGGATAAAATGGTACGAAACGAGGCAACAAAACCCCATTTGCAGATCCCTGCCGGTTAAAAAATCCCACAAAAATGTCATTTTCAGATTGGTGGTAGTTAAAACGCAGCCAAAAGATTGCCAGAGATCCTTGTTTTGTGTTGTGATGAATGAAAAAATTGGGGATAAATCTAATCCCCATTTTCCTTACAAGATTGTCAATGAATTTGCTACCAATGTCACCTCTACGGTTGAAAAGTCGATGAGAGACATTAACAGTGGAATTACATACAAAACACATGGCTACCTCAGCATTGAACACACTGGGAAGCCATCAGGAGATGCAGATGGGCTTTGTCTTACACTCCTTGTAGAGATATTCATACCACTGGAAGATGGCATTTTAAATGACAATTATAGCTGGTTTGAGGTTAAAGAACAGGATCTCTTAGATAAGATTTGGGAGGTCATTGATAAAGGCTGTGTAGAGCTTGTTTAATGCTAAAAGAAATGTACAAGGCAGTGATGATGGACCTACCATTCTTCCTTGCAAAACAGCTGGCTGTCCTCAGATTGTGATGCGTGCCTCAACCCTGATATGACTTTTTGCAAATGATTGAAAGTGTGTTTGCCATCAATGTTGAGAGACAAGTTTACAGTTGACTCTCTCTTAACGGACATCTCTGTAAGATGAACACCTCTGTAAAATGGACACCTAGAGTTGGTCCCTGCCTTTCTTTACTCCCTTTAGTTGACTGTCTGTAAGATGGACATCTCTCTAAGAAGGTCAGTAGTGCCCGTCCGCAATGTGTCCGTCTTTGAGAGAGTTGACTGTATTGGAGAAAGAGACAGAATAAAAGTGACTTTCCACTGGTTATTTTTAACTTTTTCCCAGATTTCGCATGCCATATTCCTTCCTTGCCTTGCACTGAAGTAAATAATTTTGTTTTGTCCTGATCAAAGAGCCATGAATATATTTTTGCTGAGGCACTAAAAGATTTACACCCAATTGACAAGTTATGTTATCTCTGTCCCCCTTCCCTCTGGTGCCCTTTTTCCTCTGCAAAATAATAAAAATATTAAACAGCCTGAGATGCTTCCTTGAAAGTAGTGTAATTTGTAATTACCAGCATTACTTATTCTTAAAATTCATTAACCAATGGAAAATTAATAAACAATGATATTATTATTGCAAAGGGGCTGAGTATGGTTGAAGAATAATTATTAGGAAGTGGGTGAAAAAGGTTTTCTAACAGAAAATGGTGCCAATTTTCTTCTTTCATGCAGCCAATGGCTGAGTTATGAAGGAACCAGGAAGGTGAGATCGAATGTCAGCATAAGATGGAGCACTTAATTCAGAGACATCATGACACCAGGGTCTGCATCCATTATTAGCAGTTAATGGATATAATAATAATAATAATAATAATAATAATAATACTTATATAGTGCCAATACCAATATTGCTATTTTCATCAGTGCTTAAAAATAAAAACATTTCATAAATAATAATAATAATGATAAAAGGAAAAATAAAAAATAAAATAAATAATAAATAATAATCAAAAAAATTACCAAGACTGCATAAAGTATACATGCATTAAGTGCATGAACCTACCAACAAAAGTTAAAACAATAACAACACTTAAATTATAAAAATTACCTATTAAACTACTTAAATCGTAAAAAACTGCATAAAACTTACTAAAAATGAGATTAAAAAGCACATAAAATCATGAAAAAGCTTTCTGAAATAAAATAAATGTGTTAAACTACCGTATGTATTAATAATTTATTATTTGGGCATTCAACTATTGTATGCATTGCTGTTAATTATCATTTCTTGTAAATTCTTTTAGTCTACAGTGGTTCGTTGTTGTTGTTGTTAATGAGGCTGGGTATGATCTGAAGGAGTATATATGTGTAGGAGCTGCTTGTAAGGTCTTTCCTGATTGGTTGCAGGAAACAATGGCATGTCATTTCCTGGGGTCAGGGAAACGCACCATTGGTGACTTCTCTTCCGAGTAGCTGCCACTAGCCTGCGTTGCAGCCGGCCCACGTATTCGTAAATATAGTCTATACAGAAGGTTTAGAGTGTCTGCGACGCAGGCAAAGTTGCTACATGCCATCGGAAGATCGAGCAGGGTATTATCCACTCCAGATGCCTCTGATATTTGTATGGCTCAGATCATACAAAGGCCAAATCCATTCATTCAAAAACAATTCATACTTAACATGCTTACCTTGATCGGTGTCAAGATCCTAATATTTGATCTAGCAGATATTATTTTAATCGCAGTTGTTGTCTGTTGAGTTTTAATTTCTTTTGTCCATGCTATGTTTTTAGGCAGACATTTGGCTATTTCCTCTTTGCAAAACCTGTGAAATTTTCTGCCATTTTCTCCACCTCTACTTATACAAGTGAGCCAATACAACTTCATCCCCAAGACTTCTCAGTTGTTATCCCTTTTTCAGGTGATAGCTTGTACTATTGATGTCATACTATTGATATCACAAATGCCTTCTAAATTTGGTGAATGCTAGTTGGTTATGTAGAATATAAGATGGGGGATTTGAACCAGTCTAAACTGGACAAATATTTTGAATAATAATAACTCTCCTAAATTATTGGCTAGCCTTTCAGATCACTAAATCTTCCACACAACAATGTCTTTTCAGCTTTGATCGATCCCTGTGTCATTAAACTTCCAATTTTTCCAAACTCCAAATATGCTTGTCACAATCAGGTTGTCATACCAGAGGTTATGGTTGTGCGTAAACAAACCAACTAACGTGACAAACAAGCCATGCAAACAGCTTTGTAAATGCTACAAGCCGTGCAAGAGAGAAACCTCTGCTTGCAGGGTACTGAGTCAATAGCCCATGAGACTGAAGGCCGAATGGGCTATTGACTCAGAGGTCATGAGGGCGAGAGGAATAATAATAATTGTTTTAGTAAAATCCAACTAGTTGGTCCAAAATATCTAGACAAAACAACTTTAGCTAGTTAAAGCTAGACTTGAATCTTTTTTTCCGCCAAAAAGCCAGCACTTTTCGCTACTAGTGGGCTATAACATGTAGCCAAGTAGTAGCTCAAACGATCAGAACACAACATTGATAATAGACCACTAGTTGGATTTTATTAATGTTCAATATCCTGCAAGTTGATTCGTATGTATTTTTTGCCATTTTTTTATTCATTGCCTTCAATCATGTTTGATGCCAATTCTTAAGTGTTGCACTCTCAAAACAGCCAACACCTGTCTAATAATCTTAAATCAAGGCCCAACTGGTATAAATTTTCTTTAAGTTCAACAAATAAATCAGGGGTATCATTTCTTACCGGAAATGACTTATACCGGAAGTATTAGACTCAGACGAGTCACGTGACTATCAGCTGTCCGGCATACAACTCATTTGAAAAACACACCTTAGGTTATCATTGATAAGGGGAATTTTCTAAATTTTTTTTAATATTCCTGCGGCTTAAATTACCTTAATGATTAGAACCTTAAACATATTTATGTTATCGCAAGTTTAATTTTGGAGCAGTTTCAACGTAGGGACCATCTAGATCGCACAGTATGGAAAGCCTCGCGTGAGTTTTTGGTAAGTCACGAACCACGCTGAGGTGGTTTTATACTATACGGTTAGATGAACTGTTTTTTCATTCTTTTTTGCGATGCAATCAACTTAGCGTCTTCCACGTGGCGTGCGTTTCTTACATGGTTCACTTTTTTTGTAGAGGAACAGGAACATTTGACAAGCATCTGCAAACCCCGGCTGCAAACAGATCCATGGCGGCTTTGATATTTTTTCGCTCCTAAATTTTACGGAGGCTGAATATTTAATACGCCTTTTTGTTTACGTTATTTCAGCTAATTGTTTAACTTCAAAATAGTCTGTTTTGCATACTAACAGATCTTCATAAATTACCCTTGAAAGCGTTCCACACTGGCTTCGAATTTTTCATCGATATGAAAAGCTACAAAATTTTTAAAGCCAATCTCACGACGTTGGTCAAGTTTTCAGTCTGTTAAATTTCAGCAACTATAGTAAGTAGATAACTGAAAAACTAGGATTTTTTATTTTTGAAACTGTGATATGGTGATTTGTTTATGCATTTTAAAGATGATATTGCAGTAATGAACATTTCCAGCTGTACCTAGCCTGTTGTCGGTAAAATCCGTTATTCTCATCAGGTTAAACCGGCCAGTATTGTCAGTATTGATCAGCCTATATATTATTTTACACTTTATAGCTTTTTCCTAGAGTTCATTCCCAGCAGGTAGAGTTACTGCTTTTACCTGAGAACAACTTTTAGCCTACAACACAATTCATTAAATACCCACGTGCTGTTAAATTTAAACTAAAATTAAAGGCCTTACTGACTGCCTTTCCCACCACCGCCTCAATTTTAAGCTTTTTCCTTTATTTTCAGTTTTGAAAAATACTGGGTTTATTTACTTTAAAAGCTACATCCCTCAATATGCAAATTTTGGTAAGAATTTCCTGAGATGACTTCCACTGACAATAGATAATTACACATATATTCATCGGATAAAGTCATTGGCGGCAGATCTTAATTTTGACATTTTGTGTTGACTGCTAAGCCACTAAATTTGTAAAGTGACAAATTTTCTGCCATATACCTATGAACACTTTCAGAGTAATGGATAATGTTACCAATTTTAATAACAGTCTGTTGAATTTAAAGGCCACCTGCTCTGACCTGTTATCTTTGAGAGGAAGATGTTAATTAGAAACTCTGCCTTTAAGTTATTGTATTTATTTGACGAAGGGAAACAGTAATCATTATTTGCTTTTTTCTGTAATGAAAATATCACTGTAATGCCTGCAATAATTTGTTTTTTAAGAGCATCAGTTACTTGTCTTAGCTGTTGGGAGGAGGGGGGGAGGGTGGGTAGGTTGGTCAGTAAAGGGGACTACAGGAACCTCTATTCAGGGGACACCCTCAGGACCAAGGCAAGTGTCCCCTGAATAGGCTAGGGTTTGTTAATTATTAACCAACAAAATATTTTTTTTTTCTTTTATTCTGCCTCGGAATCTGCTCCGGTCAAAATTTCATGCAGCTGGATATGTATAAAAAATGATGATTAACTTATCTCTGCCATATTGTTGTGGGTTGAATATTCTCACAATAATTGCGGTACACCAGTTTTAAGTGATAGTTCATGTTTTGAAAGCTGTCACTATTGTGACTAGTGACAGTTAAATTTATCAACGATCTTATTATCAGTCACTTTTTGATTGTAAAGGTGTCCCCTGAATTAGGCATTGAACCTAAGATGAAGGACAAAAGTGTTGAGACACTCCTATAAAATGGCCCCTTTTTGAATTGTGGACATACCTACCCCCTCTCCCCAAAATCAATGTTGTATTTTAGACCCTCAAGTCTTTCTTGGGGGTGGAGGGGAGGGGGTATTTAAATAGAATGAAATAATAAATGGATGAAATAGTTGATAAAAGTTGCACCCGTTTTAGACAAGCATGTCAACTACTTTTGTCCCTGATTGAAGGTTTCACAACCCAGAAAAAGTTTCCCTTTTCCCTGAATAGAGGTGTTGCTTCTTTAGAAGTAACAAACATCAAATTTAGTTTCTCGTGAATTGAGGTGTCCCTTCAATACAGTAAGTGGTGTCTCAAAGGAGAGGTTCCACTGCACCTATATCTTTTTCAGGCAAGTGCAGGGTAAATAAATTTCACAACTAAAGACAAAACAAAGGAAAGAGAAATTATGCTATTTAGGATTTTTAAAGAGTCTTTAAATGCATCTCGAAGAGATACCCAACAGTTCAATGTAAGAAAGGTTTGTAGTCAAGAAAAGAGTGACGTTGCTGCTTAGCCATTAACCAGAATCCTTGTTGTAGGAATTGATGAAGGAGACATGATGATCAGGAGGAGACACATTTTGTTGTTTTTTTGTTGTTGTTGATGTAAACCTGACCGTTAATCATACCTTAAATGATAGAGGGGGGGAGGGGGACAGGAGGGTATGAACCTGGGAGAATACAGGGCAGGATGGGAGGGGGTATGGAAGGCAGGAGAGGAAAGGCTAGGAGGTGATTGGACCCCCCTCCCCCATTCCCTGATAATAGCAGTGCACCATGAACAATTCCTTGTTGATAGGCACAAGGTACATAAGCACCTGTCATGGTTTTCTGACCAAAGTTTAAGGAATGATTAAAGAAAATTTTCTGTCATTCTTCTGCAGAATTTGTGTACAGTCCAGACATGACAAATCCTGCCACCATACCAACACCTGTAAAAGATGTCCAGGGTGATGGCCGATGGATGAGTATGGTGAGTATACCTGGGGGTGGGGCTGTGCCCCCCTATGGTACCCCCTTCAGTTTACCCTGGGGTTTCTGCTGCTGTGTCCCCCCGACTCTGTACCTGTTCTCCGGGGGATACTCCTAAGGTAAAGTGATAGGCATGATTGGAAGATATTTTGGGGGGTTAAAAGTTTGCATACATGTGCTTTTTTTTTTTGAAGGAATATTTGGAAAGCATTTTTTGTGGTGAAGTATTAATTTTTGGGGTATTCAAAACTATTTGAAGATTGATGTAGTACTGTGTGAGTATACCAGCCATGTATTTCTGCCTAGTACAACCAAACTTGCTTTGTGGTGTATTGAACATTCAATGGGAATTAATGTTTTGACCAGGGACTTTTTTGGCCTTTGTTGAAAGCCTTAGGGGTCTTTTTAGGTTTTGATTTTTGACCCGTCCCTCTGACTCCTGAGTACTCTCCCCCCCCCCCCCCCCCCGGCCCAATTCAACACAAGGATCCATACTAACTGTACACTAAGGAATGGAAAAGGAGGTTTAATCTTACCTATGAGGCTAAAGAATGAACAGGAAATGAATCTTACAATTTTGTAAGTTGAAAAGGAAACTTCCAAATTTCATAAGAGGGCCATTTATACTGTAGAATATCTTGCAAAATTCAGGTCAATCACAGCATGCATACTAACTGAGAGATATAATGAGATATACTACAATACAATTTAAGTATCATACTGTTAAAATTTGTTGTAAATGGTAAACTCATAAATTTTTTTTTACCTCCTATTAAACAGCATGAAAGATTTTTGCATGAGGCCAAGGTTTACCCATCTGATGTTTTATTTATTGGCGACTCACTTATACGGAATATGTTTGAAACTGAGGTAAGGTCTTGCTTGGCCAATTTTAATGGAAAATAAATAAATTGAACATAAAACAAAGTCCTTGATACAAAAAACAATTTTCTTTACCACAATAATAGTAAAATATAAGAGAAAGAACCTCAATATAATGAAAACTCATTACAGCAAACAAATTTTGTCACTCCCTTGGCCTTTCATTAAATCGAGGTTCCACTGTACACTGTAAATTTGAACAATATAAGGAGTAGTGAGACACTATGCACAATCTGATTGGTTCTCTGAATATCCTAGGCATGTCTATCACTATAAATTAAATTCAAACTACTTTAATTATTGCTGTAAATTGTGAAACATTGACCTCTTATAGTCTTAAATTTTGATGGAGTCACATTTTTCAGGTATGGGATAGCAATTTTGCACCATTAAATTCGTTAAATTTTGGAATTGGAGGTGATTGTACTGAACACATACTCTGGAGAATAGAACATGGTGAACTAGATGAGGTCAAACCCAAGGTGTGAATATAATATTTTCCTTGTTTTTTTCTTATTTAATTTGTAATTAATTTGTGCTACTGTACTCCAGTAGACTTCAGTAAAGGGTGACATTCAATCAGTGGCTTGGAAGTGGATTTAGGACATAAGTTTTAATCAGGTTATGGATATTTTTTGAAATATTATTATTATTATTATTATTATTAATTATTTTAAACGTTGTGTGCTTCTTATTAGGGAAGGTTGCTGACTGCTCATCATTTTTCCAGCTGTGTGTTAAGAATGTGTTCACTTTTTCAGACATTAAGGATTGGAAGCGTGTGAAATTTCTAAATAAGGGCCTGTTTACATGGAGGTGGAGGACCCCAGATAGGTGAGGTAACATGTGGCTGGTCTCCCCACCTATCATGTAACCATGATCAAATTAACATGAGAGATTATATGGACAGGTGCGTCACCCCACCTTAAGCAGGTTACCTCACCTACCTGGGGTTCCCTACCTCCATGTAAATAGGTCCTAAAATACTTATGTGAAATACGTATTGAAAGTTTATTTTTATCATCGTTTGATATGAGGTTGTGGTGTTATTGGCTGGAACAAATAATCATCACAGTTCTGCTGACCAACTTGTAGAGGGAATTGAGGCAGTTGTTTGGAGTATCTCAAGCAAGTTACCTGCTGCTAAGATCATTGTCTTGGTGAGATAAATGTACAGGCATACCATCTTCTTTAACTGTAAATTCACTGTCACCCCAACTTTATTGATTATGCTAACTTGTAACCACTTTACTTCCACCTAAAGTTCAGTTAATAAGCCTTGTTTACAGTCAGCAATGTAGAAAACATAGATTCTCAGATCTAAAGCTTTTTGCAATCAAATATCTAGATGGACAAAAGCACAAATTAAAATTTGAAGAGTAAGCAAAATTGATTCCGGAGATTTCTAGGGTGAGGCATTTTCATATACCCACAATTTTTAGGTATAAATCACTTTCCAGAGATTTTGAAATGAATAAATTGATTTGAATAAGTTAAAAAGTTAATTTGTCAGTCATGCCTACCATATTAAATTAATACCTCACCACTGTCATGAATAACCTGGCATTAACTTAATATTTGCATAAAGAAGTATCATTTGTCTGACTCTCATAATCAAACAGAACAAGTCAATGCATTACTTGATTAATGTTGTGGTATTTTCATTATGGTGTGCGAGTATAGCTCTGGCTTTTACTGCTTAACATGTAAGGTTTAAAAGGTTAATGACTTCAATAGATTGAGTTTTCTCTGTTTCAAAGATTTATTTATTTATTTTTTATTTATAGGGTCTCTTACCCCGGGGTAGGAAACCCAATCGTCTTCGTGAAAAACACTTTCAAGTCAACCATGCTGTCAAGGAAGTTGTCGAATCCATCCCTAACTCACTATATCTCGATGCTGACCCAGGTTTTGTGAGAAGTGATGGTTCAATCAGCCATGAGGACATGTTCGATTATCTGCATTTGACAAGAAAGGGATACAAGAAATTCTGTAAACGTATCTATGATGTGGTTCATAAGTTTGTCAAGTACCCTGGTGTTAACTCTTAACTTCAATCATTTTTAAAAGTGGTACATTTCAGTTATTCATACATAGTAAGATCTTGTAATACGTTCTTCTCACATATGGTAATATGCCCGTCCAACCTCGTTTTTGAGTATGAGTTCTTTTGAAATGCTAATCAGACAATGTTTTCGTATTTAAATTTCCAAAGAATTTTTACTCATAAACGAGGTTGGACGGGCATATTACCATACGTGAGAAGAGCGTATTACCAAATTGAATGTAATATCCTTATGATACTCAGGGGATTCCTTAGGGAACTCACAAGACACCTTCGGGGGTTCCTTGGGAACAAAAGGAATAAATGCGAATCCTCGAGAACTCCAAGGAACTTATGAAGAAAACAGTCAAAAGATTTTTATGGAACCTCTAGGGTCACTATCCCATTGACTGCAAAGGTTTTATGAGAAATGATTGGGAAATCCTCAAGTCTACCCAGGGACAGTTTCCTGGGGTGGATGCAGGATTTGACGAAGGGAGGTTTGGATAAATGCCCACCGAAGGCAGTAGCCCCTAGGGGGGTCCGGCGTGCGATTTCCAGCGTTTTCAGGGGCAATTCGAAGTGGCTTAATTGCTCTAAAGTCACCTCCATTTTTGTGCTAACTACAGTAGTTTAAGGGATGGATTTTCAGATTTGGCATAAACTGTCAATTTTGGCGGGACGTGTAAGCGTTAATAAGCCGTAATTTTATAGCTCAAGCGGACGTACTAGAGGCCATTTTCAACTAGGCACAACTTTGTCTTGTTTTTATTGCTGTTTTCGCGTACAAAGACACAAAGAAATATCATTTTCAAAAGATATATTTATTAGCTGAGTTAGTTCACTTTTTTTTTAACCACGCGTTTGTTATACCTTTTTACGTTCAGTTTAGGGGGTTCGACCGAACCACCCGAACCACCCCTAGATCCGCCCCAGGTTACCATGGTGTTCTCAGGGGTCAGGGAATTTCTTAGGGAACTCACAAGACACCTTCAGGCAGGTCCTTGGGAACAAAAGGAAGGGCCCCTGGGGGATATATTAAGTCACTTAGAGGATGCCCGAAATCTAGAAGCTAGACTTCTTATATAATTACCATCATTGGATCCTGTGGCTTATTTTTTGTGCTCTGTATCCTGGCCTAGTTAATCTTCAAGGGCTCTGCCATGAAAGGACCTTGGGATTCCCCTGAAATGCTTCTGTGTTCCTCTCATATAATTTGGTTAATGCTTATGCCCTGAAGCTGGCTGCAAGACAATAGATGACATTAGTGATATCCAACACAAAGCAAGGTGCCAAGTGGTACTTCTTTGAATTTACAATTTCCCTGATATTAACAGCCCATATATCTGGATATATGGGAATTCAGCGGAACTTCATTAACACAACCCCTGCTGAGTAATGAAAAGTTGTTTGTATTAGAGGGCCAGTATCACGTTATGACAGTGAACCTTTCTAAAGTATGGGATAACAATACATTACCGATTATCAATCTTTTGGTTTCACACATAAACCCATTTTCGTAAGACCTTAAAATGAAAATGCGCGAACAAGACAGAAACAACAAACGAACGGAAATAGAGAGATTTGATTGGTTTAATGAACGGATACAAACGCGCGTGGCTTATCAATCGATACCTCGCTTTGACGTCATTCTGCAACACGATTGGCCAATTGAACAATGCCTTCTCCACATGAGGGTTTTCTTTGGCGGGAAAACTAAGAGTCCATTTTCTGATCTTTTCATCCGTTAACTAACAAAGCAAATAACGAACACTAACCGAAACCATTTTCAAGGTCGTACGAAAATCGCTCTATCACTTCGGAATGCTTTTATTTATGCACGTAGACCTGAAGGTCTAGTGATACAGCTAGAGCCAATGAATTGTTGGCTCATTTTGATAAGTGCACTTGTAACAGTCAATCAATGTGACATAAATTATTGTCCTAGATATTTTAAAAGCCTTTCATATCGTACGTAATACGACAGAATTGTGCTGAAAATGGGTATTCAAGACAGATATGAAGATATATTAGTGTTATTGTTGCAAATAGCACAGAAGTGTCATGAAGTTACTCAGCAGATTCAGTTTTAAACTGTATATTTTTAATGTAAATTATTTATAGTGGAGCCTATGTTAAGCAAACAAGCTACTGAAATTATTTGACAAGGAAAGCGTGGGACTTAGTAACGTCCTTGTTCGCTAAATAAAGCGTTACCACTGTATGCAGGTTTTCACTGTACTACTCGCGGATGCGCGCGTGGTGGAACTCGTTTACATCTGTAAGGTGATGTTACAGGGGACGATTTGCAACGATGTAACGCAGCATTACAACATTGTTCCAACATTGTTCCGCTGTGTTGCGCTCATAACTGTCGTTGCGAATCGTCTCGTGTATCGACGTGAAACATCACCTTTAGACAAGGAACGTTGCTTCATGCTACTCATCACTGATTGCCGTGGCGAAGTTAGCCTAAGAGGGAAGGGGAAAGGGAACTTCGCGCGCGCAAGGAGGTTCCCTTTTACCACCTCCTCGGGCGCCCCGTGCGCTCTCTCTTTCTATTCAGCGGTCTGACAGCGAATTCAAAACTGGAACTAAAGATTTTCGTGAAACAAAAAAGAGAAACAGGGATATGGATATCATATTTTATGATAAGACGTACGTATAAATATGTAAAATAAAATTTGGGAGAGTCGCATTTCGGCAATCGTTGATTCTGTTATAACATCTCAACATCTTTCAAAGAGGTGTAAGTTTTCCGACATGGCCAACCTCGTCCCAGGGCTTTTCCAAGGAAAGTGGGAGGGGAAAATCCTGGAAACTAGGTTGAGCCCCGATAATTTATGCGCTGGAAGTCAATAAGCTACGGGTAGAAAGTACTGCGGGCGCATGGAGGAGGCCGGTAAGTTCCGAAGGTGTCGTCGAAACTTTGTGTTTGCTAAAAAATTGTAATGATAGCATTGGGACCGAAGTTTTCTTAAATCCTTGTTTCGGACTTCTTTTTTTCTGTGTAGCTTTTAGTGTCTAAATACCCACAAAACGGAGAACTGATGGAGAGGTGGGGGGGGGGGGGGGGTATATGAGCTCACAGTGGTCTCAAGTTTGTCAGCTGAAGTACTGTTATGAGTTACCGACTTATAATAAGAACCTTTACCTTTTTGAGGCATTTTATTTTTCACCGTCCAAGAAGAATGTTTCAGTTATTTCTTTAGCATTGTTCAGTGTAAAAACTAAACCAGTAAAAAGTTTGAGTAATTAACTGAAACGGTTCTTCAAATTGACATTGATCGCGGAGTGACACGATGTTGCTAACTTCAAGTTTTTCAAGGTATGAGCCTCGAACAACAACATGCGCTAACTTCTCAACAATGGAATAAAGTGAAATAAAACAAATCCCTAATTATATTAATGGACCGTGCAAAGCTATTGTGAAAGCTATGGGGTGTTGTGGTATTTTATAGGAAACACCTGTTCGCTGTTTACAGAAGGAAGTCTTGGCGAGAGACATTGAAAATATCTTACAAAGAGAAAGGTGTGTTTAACAGTTAGTTATAAGCACGGTTACAAGGCAATTGAAGAAGTAAATGAGGACGCTGGAGATAAACTGTGACAACGAAAAAGACGGCAACCACAAACGGTCAAGTAGAGAAGTACTGCAAGGGCAACAGTTTAGTGTACCATACATGAAATAAAGGGTTTTACAATTAAGAATCCCTCTCTAAAATAACTTTATTATTAAAATAATTTTAGTTCCAATATCCCGATGATTTGTTTAAATATTTTATCAGTATATTGTAAAAGGGCTGTAAAGTAATAAAAATAAGACGGTTGAATCTGTGCTATGATTGGTTGCTGAACTTGATTTATAACGTTTTGAGATAAATTATTTAATACTATAAAGCTAATAGGTGGTTGTTTCCAACAATGAAATTATCCGGCCCTAGGCTGTGTCAACATGGATAAAGTGGATCCAGAAAGCTGCACAAAGCCGTCCAAGTTTGCAGCTATAAGGACAAAGTGGAACAAATACGTAAATAACACAACTCTACATGGTTTGCCACACGTTGTCTCCAGTCGAGCAGTTCTGCGACGAGTCTTATGGTGTCTATTTCTTTTAGCGGGAATTGGGTACACGTCTTATCAATGGACGTTGCTTGTCATGAAATATCTTAGCTACCCA
Organism: Porites divaricata; assembly: GCA_038088405.1. NCBI lineage: Eukaryota > Metazoa > Cnidaria > Anthozoa > Scleractinia > Poritidae > Porites > Porites divaricata. The sequence continues at coordinate 5,529,371 of JBBMOI010000017.1, forward strand.
GTGAACTCAAAAGTAACCGTGGAATTCGAGTCAATGCTTGAATTTCCAGCCATAACAATCTGCAACTTCAACATGTTGAGACAGTCATTCGTCGACCAGAAGAATTTAGGGAATGTTGGAAAGTACGTGTTAAATAACAAACTTCCCTGGTGGGAAGAAAAGATGGGCGAAATCGATTGGAAACGCTTTGAAAATGTCAGCACTTCGGCTACTTATTCCATGGCGGGACATCAAATTAAGGATATGGTTATGGAATGCTACTGGATTGGTGAAATGTGTAGCTTTCGCAATTTTACGCCTGTTTTGACCTCTATGGGGCTTTGCCACACATTTAATTCAGGTAAGTATGTTTAGGTTTGAAAACAGAGGCCGTATTTAAATAATTGTAGTTTACACATGAATGTATAGGCAGCATATATTTTAAAGAAAGGTCGAATCTGATACACGAAAAGGATTGTTACTGTTTCCGAAAATCTTTCTAAGCCTACGTTGAGCCAAAATAACATTTTATTCTCTTAAAGACAAAAGTAAAGAAATTTTCTTTTTCTATTTTAATGAAAACTTATCCAACACAATGTTTTATAGGAAACAAATATTAAATTACCGCGGTTTTTTTACCCACACGATACCGTTTGGTGCTTGTATTCACCTTACAGTCGTGAAAAGAGTTGTTTTGTTTTGTTCACTTTGTTAAAAAATTAGTGATAACAGCACTCCTATCATTTCCATGGCTTCAGAGGTTCGCTCTATAGGAATCTTGGTTTGAAAGAGCTTTTGAGAAAGGAGTTAAATTTGTTCCTCTGCGCGTTTTTGCTCAGTTAAGAACCCCTTCCCTCCCTCGCCACACATCCCCACGACGCTTTGTTGACAAACTCCGTATATTCAGGGAGGAGGTTAAGGTGGGGTGTACATAGGCGGTTCTTTTTCGAAGGGGAGGGGGGCTATTTCATATTTTTGACCATAAAGTCGATGTAATTTACTTCAAAGAAGAGCGCACATTTGAAAGGGACCGCTCATTTGAGCATTACGGTTTTAATTTTTACCTACGTTCTATTAGCCTGCAAAAAACAGCTGCGAGGAACGTAGCCTGCATAGCAAGCGTTTCCGTTTGGTTTCGGAGCAAAGAAAGACCGAGGAACGGTATTCTAGATTTTGGCCGCGCGAGAAATGAAATAAGAGCCAAAAAATGAAAGTGGGGGGAGGGGGAAGGGAAGGAAGGAAACGAAAAACAGCTGCGAGGAACGAGGAGAAACGGCTGTTTTCGCAGGCTAAGTTTTTACAGTTTAATTTTAGTCCGCATATTGCAAGTCCAGTCCAAGGCCCACTTGTTTTTAATTTTTCTTTTCCTTTTGTTCAAAAGCATTTTCTAGCATAATTTTCACTATTCTTTTTAATACAGCATCTAATCATCAAATTATAGAGAAAAATAATTAAAGTAGATTTGCTTTTTAAGCTTTCAAATCTGAATTTAAATTTCGCACTAACCCTGTCGGTTATCGAATAATCCAGCTTTGAATAACCCAGCCCAGTCCACTCTGCACACGCCCCTCTCACAGCCACATGGGCATCCCGCGTTTTGGGGATCCCCATTATCAAAACCCTAGGGATATTCGCATCCCCTGTAACTCTAACCCAAACCCAAATCGCTAAGGTAATATGAGAAGGGTATGCCCATATCACTAGGATTTTGGGTATGAAGATGCCCAAAACGCCAATATTACTTTAAGTCTGTAACACCGTCAGACGAATTTAATAATAAATTATCCATGTAACATAATCTCAGCCCACCTGTGATACACTTGTTCCAATTAACATCACAGCAGGATTCATGACAAAAAAAGTATTAGTGCCAGTTTAAAAGCTTCAATGTTGACTTACTGGTGCGATTTGACGGTCCCTCACAAAGCATATACCGTAATACTTGATTTGCAACGATTCATTTTCTACGGCAATAGTCTTCTTAAACGTTTGAACCGGGTTTATCAATCACACTTTACAATTTCTGCGAGGATAAAACTAGGTAACCTATGCTTGCGAGCAAGCTCTCCTATTTGGGCGAGCGAAGCGAGCCGCGCGAGAACGCGCGAGCGAGCGGCGAAGCCGCGAGAGCTTGCTGGCAGGCTAATGCTTTGTCGGAAGGATTCTCTTTTAAAACATTTGCCAAACAACGCTCCGCTTTAAAATACAAATTAATTAAAGATCCGATAGTAATCACATAATGACAAACAACAATTTGAACGCGGAATTTAGCTCTTAAAATTTAAAAAAAAGTGAAAGAAGAATATGTACATCAGCTAACACAACAACCAATATCTTTGGAAAATGAGAGGGGAGGCCTGGTTGTTCTGCAACGATTTTAAACCTTAAAATTCTTACAAGAGTCTCGCAAGGTAGACTGGAACTCCTTAAAAGGGCAATCCCTTTTTTGGCCGAGGAGGTAGGGTATGTGTCTCCCAAGAAGATATGGTTTTCCGGACATTAATAGGGTGAAGATAGAGTACAGGATTTCTCTGTTTAGCGTCTTGAGTAGCGGATTTTCTGGACTGGAAGTCTTAAACGTGGCGGTGAGTGGTGTAAATGTGTGGTACCGACAATTTTTTGTTAATGTTGAGCCGTGTTTCTGGAAAACCGTGGCGCGAGTTTAGACTAGTCACCAGTCTTTTTCTTCATCATCAGGTCAAGACGGAAGTCAAATCTTGAAGGTAAACAAGGTTGGCGCTGATTCTGGTCTGCGCGTCATGTTAAACATAGAACATCATGATTATTTTAGTCTACACGCAAGACAAGCTGGTCTTAAGGTTCTCATTCATCACCACGAGACCCCGCCCATAGTCGATCAACTTGGTTTTGCAGTAGGACCTGGTACGAGTACGTTTGCAGCCATCAAGAAAGAAAAGGTAAGGAATAGACCTCTTTAGCTTTTAGGTTCTTTGAATCCCAATTTAGACCACGCGATGTTCTCGAAATCATCCTGCAATTGTTTCTGGGATCGTTACCGGGGACGCGCCTATCAGCTATTAGCCAATTTTTTCCCTGTCAGTATTAATAACAGTCCCAGAATTATTTGCGAAAGTTAACTCGTTCCGAGTTCTCTACTCGTTGGCGAAATAGTTGTGCACTAATTGATATGCATTATTAAAAACTGAATCATTGGAGAATGCAATTCTAGAACTCTGATTCATTGGCAGAGCCATCATGGTATTTGATCCATTATAAAACGACTAAGATAGTACGCGCGTTCTGATTGGTTAAAACCCTATGGTTTATCAGAAAGCTTATAAATCACTTTATCGAAAAGCTTGTAAATCACGGACCGAAGGCGAGTGATTTACATGCTTTTCTCGTGTTCTCCCAACATCCCGCGTGGGTTAGCACACCGGTAAACCCATGGAAAGTGCAGTCTATTGCTTAATCATACAAGCTCAAAATCTGTAGTTTTTACAAATAAAGTCGGGAAGAATTCGCGATATTTTGGGGACGTTTTTAACAAAACAATTACTCCACTCGCGCTTGTTGGATGTGAGATGATTACAGCCAACACGCACTCGTGGAATAATTGTTAATTACGGATAGCATAACATTTCAAAGAAACAATTCTCTTGGATAGCATCACATGATCTGAAATGGGAAAAATACAAGCTAAAAAGGACTACAGACAAAAATACGAAAAGTATACCAAACTGGACCGTCAGAAAGTATTGCCGCTGTTTTTTAGCAAGATGCTTTTCAGAGCGTTTACTTGAGCTTCGCTGACCTAGAAATAATCCAACGATGATATTACAACAAACAAAAGGTTTCAGGCCAAGGAACATGACTTACTGATCCGAATAGCGCGTTTGAGTTGGAAAGAGGGTTAGAGCTATATTAAACTGGCAAATTGTAGTTTGACGTCCGAAGTTCAGGTTCATTATTCAATTTTTTCTCTCCGTCTGCCTTTATTTACATTTTGTTTTTGTTTCAGACATTGAGTCTCAAATGGCCTTACGAGAGCAATTGTAGTGATACTTCGATATTCAGTATTCCAGGCTATAATAAGTACACGACTTCTACCTGTACGTTGATCTGCAAAAGCAGATATCTGGTTGACAAATGCGGGTGTAGGGATCCTAGACTTCTTGGTAAGTGCTACTTTAAGTTTGTATGTCAAATCTTAATTTTTTTTTTCAACAACGTTTAAAGTTTCACTGAAGTTTGTCATGAAGGGGAGTTTTTTAAACGGAAAAAGACTCTTTCTTGGAAGAGAAAAAAGGTATACCATTATGGGACGAGATTTGCCGGGTTTCCATACGAACAACTCGTTGCGAGATTCAAGCAATGCCGATCATGTCGGATCGGAAACCGCAAATGGTTGACCACGAAGGCTTGAGCAAAATTCCCACGGGTTATGAGCGAAATATTTTCAGTCATCACCAACCATATCTATACAAGTGTGATTTCTGCTCTTTCATAAAGCCAATTCAGACGAAAGATTACCGTAACAAAGTAACGTTTTATTTATTTTGATATATATCTTTTTTTACTTTTAGCTGTCGGCGACGCTGAAGAATGCGGTTTAAAACAAACTGCGACTTGTATTTTCCAAGAAAACGGTAAGGTCAATTTTGCGTTCCTCAGAAATGCCCAAATACCTTGTTGACATTGTCATTTTTAATTGTGCAACTTGATGTCATTGGTAGCTGCACACTAGAATGAATTCGGGTCCCCAGACCCCCAAGCCGTTCTGGGCGCGGTGACCTGGGCTGCAAGAAACGTGGTACTCACTCTTGAGCCCTGTGGTCAAAGGGGCCAGGAGTAATGAAGTGTAACAAATCTCGACAAAGTGTAAGACACTCCCGTCAATTCTTCACCATCCAAAGAGAAAAATACTCCAAGATTCTCATAAACAGGAACCTATAAGCTATTTTTCACTGCTTATGATTATTTTTTAACCCCTTTTCTCTTTTTAGACAATTTTTACAAAGAAACCGGTGAAAGATGTACCTGTCCAGTTCCCTGTGAGACAATCAGTTTTAACCCAGTCCTGTCGTTTGCATCATTTCCGAGTGAGAAATACATCATTGAAGCGACGAACAAACATGTTGGAAATGTTTCCGAAGCAGAAAGACTGAAATTTCGTGAATTTATCAGGTACAAGACAGGGGGGTGATCAAGAGGGAGGGACCCTGAGAGTTCGGGACCCCACTCCCCCAAGGGCTGAGGCACCGAGCAGATGGTTATCAGTGAGTCTAAGCAAAGACGTTTTTGAGGGACGCACGTCATGAGACTAAAGCAGTGATGCCAACTCTCCCGCTTTTTTGCCTCGTCTCCAGCTCTCCCGCTTTGGTACATAAATCTCGCGCTTTTTACGTCCACTATAAATATTGAATATTTAGTAAAAAATAAAACAGACTTAGTTTGAGATTTAGCCCATTTTTAGCTCAAAACTTGAATTTTTCTTATTCGCAATACTGTTTCTGGGGCATTTTTGTCATTGACAAAGATTATTTCTAGCATTCGACTTTTGATAGTATGTAAATCATGTAAGACGTCATATAACGTCCCCATTCCCATTGGGGGCTGGGTCAATTTTTCGGGGGGGGGGCGTTGAAATTCGGGGGGGGGGGAGTAAAAAAGACAGTCTCCCGATGTTAGGTCTCCAGAGGTTGGCATCTCTGCTAAAGGCACTCAGCAATACAAATTTGGAAGCATTATGGCAAATTAAAAAGGAAAGGGGCTCACTTCCAGTTGACGTCCGTGTAATGATTGCCTGTTAATACCCAGATAAGTGCATACAAACTTAGCAGGTTTCTTTAATCTACACCAGCGAGCACGGAGCACGCCATGTTACAGTACCATGATTCTTTGCGCACCGATAACTCTATATAACAGTAACGAAATGTCTAAACACTACAGTCCGTCTCTCAAAAACAGCTTTGCTCCCTATTTGCAAAAACAGTCGACGAGTTGAACTCGTGCAGAAGCTCATGACGAGGTGTAGTGACGCAGCGCGTTTAGACTCTTAGATAATTTTTGAGTTAATTTTCTTGTGAACTTACTTACGTGATTGCAATCCAATATGGCCGTCGAACTTCTTGATGGTGTCTACATGGTCTTTACTTCCAAAGTTCTTCAGCCAGCTAAACATGCTACACCAGCGAAGGCAAAAACACAGCGAAAAAATGGTGGGGCATGTCAGATCTTGCGAAGACTGGATCATTAAAAATGTTGAATACTAAGTACAAAAAACATGAAACTGATCTTTATGAAAAGAAGACTGAGAGAAAAAATAACAAACAAAACAAATGGTAAAGTTTATTTTTATGATATTTCGGTTTGTTATGTATCGTTTTTTTAGTGCTATATCCGTTAATAGGAACCCTTTTTGGCAAAGGAACTAATCTGAAGTAGAATTTGCCCACCGAGATGGCCAGACCTGACTCTGTTTTAAGTTTAAAAGATCTAAAACATCAGATATCTCCCTTATCCTATTCCGTGGGAGATCTGGGTACGAAATTAAAAGTGCTGTTTTAAAACCTGGAGTACATACTTACGTTATCGTATTTATAAAACGATTCAAAAGGGTTTGCTCTAGAATTTTAGCAAACTGTGCACTGCCGGCCAAATTTCTCTTAAATAGTTATCTTTTCTTGTATTTGACCCGTAATACAAGGTGAATTTTTTTAGTTTTATTCATCTTTCTATATTTATCCTTATTAAAATAAGGTCTAGGTTTAAGAACCTTCGAACAGATGAAAACGACTAATTGTCTATGATTAATTAGAGAAACTCTCTCCTTGAGCAATAAGAATTAAGGCTCTATTTTGCTCTATGTCAAAAATGTTCAGTATACCTTTAAAATAAAGCCATGTTTCTTCGTCGTTGCAGCTCCAACGTCTTGGAATTAAACGTGTATTTTCAAGACCTGCAAGTCAAAGTACTGACACAGCAGCCGGCGTATGGAACAGAAAGTCTCTTGGGTAAGTAGACAAACCCTATTAGAGAGTAAAGTGACGATCGCAATGTCGTTTCAATCAACTTTGACAACGCGAGTCGTGCAATGACGACAAAGAAACCCGCCAAAAAGTGCGCTACACGTTTAGAGTTTTTGTTTCGCTTACTTTCTCGTTTCCGTCGTCATTGTGGTTGCGCTGAGCTCCGCTAGTAGCGTTGCCACGTAAAAAAATGGTTGACTTGCGACGATTTCGCCTGAAAAACTGACGATTTGATAAAAATCGCGCGTCGACATCGACGTACGCAGGTACCCATACAGAGGCGCAAAGAAGGCGTTTTTCAGAGGAGTGTTGAATGGGGGGGAAGAGAGGGTAAAGATGGCAAGTGAAAGAGAAAGCTCTTTAACAACCCCGTCCCCTCCCCCCGTAAAACCCAATGAAGAAAGTGTCTGCCTATCCAAAACAGTCCCACGATGCATCCCAACAAAATAGCGACCCAGTTCCACGCGCAATATCTAGCTGGAATTTAAAAATGTCTTTTTTTGTGGAGAGCAGAAATCCGGATCACCCGGTGAAAAAGGGAGAGAAGGAACAATAATCTCAACCCACATTTGTCGTAACCTTGTCCAGGCGTTGTGGAGAGTGGCGCAGAGAGAGCTGAGAGTGGAGGGGAAAAAAGCGGATAAAAGGGCGGGAATAGGAATGGGGGGAACCGCTAACTTTTCTTTGGGCAGTCCAGGTATCTGAAATCCTTGAACAGGCTACATTTGTCCAGTTGTCGCCTCCGGTATTTTAAGGACCTTTCGTTTCCGAAACGACTGTGAATTACTAACGTTTTTAACCATCCGAAAGTAATGCCTACCCTAAAGTAGCGGCCCCTTTTGCCTGCTAAATTCGAAAGTAACGGGGGCCGTTATTTTCGCAATTCTACGGTAACACAATAACGTAAATAAAGACCTTCTTGTTTTTTACTCACCAGGTGACGCCGGGGGCTTGCTTGGACTCTGCATTGGTGCCAGTGTTTTGACTATCATGGAGGTCTTTGACCTCATCATCAGCATAATAGCTATAAAGTTAGGCTGTGTAGCTACAGACTCGGCTTAAGCTCGTTTTGGCCTTTAACTTAAAGGGAGGAAAGCATCAAGTAACTATCGATTTGTCGTATAGTTGTTAGACTGTTTCAGTAACTGGACAGTGTCGTCAGAACGAAGGACTGGATCGAGAAGGAGTTATTTCGTCGCACTTCTTATGACATTAGTTTGGTTATGGAGTTGAGCTCAGTTTTCAACATTACGTGAAGTATAATTGATTTCTTTATTTTTAAGCACTAAGTATCATTTCCAAGGAACCTTGTTGCCTGCATAGATGCATAGGTTGCGCACAGACTCAAAAGACATGAGACGTTTTGAAAGATAACTCTGCCACTACGGCGTAAAAAAATGATCATTGATTCGATGGGTTGACCGTTTGTCCCATGATGCTTTGCGCACTGCTGCCCAACCTCCTCTGCAAAAAACGAAGCCAGTGCGCCGCAGCCCCATGCTATGATAAAGAACGAGGATGCCATTCACCCAGTCACGTATTGCGTAGTAATACCACTCTCATTTGAGTAGTGTAGGAGCTGCAGTAAGTTCTCTCCTACTTATAATTGGTCGCATAAACAATGACATGTCATTCATCCAATTGTTTTAGTATTATACTGATTCATATCCTAACTTGTCTCGTCCTGAAATTAAACTCAAAGAAACAAGGACTTTCTGGCGAGGAAGGTAAACGGTGGCGAATATTTACGGAATGGGCCTCGTCATCAAACCGAGGCCAGGATCAATCGCTTCGATAAGTTGATTTACATTATTTACCTGAAAGGGACCTTAAGTGAGTCTTTATTTTGCAGGTTTAAACAGTTGTAAACTTATTCCAGTTTATACAAGAAAGAATAATCTATCCTACAAAAGGAAGGAGCTGACTATTAGACGATAACCATGCTTATATAAATGAACCGTTGATTATTGAATATAAACTACTGGGACCCTTACAAATCACTTTCCTAATTTTCCCAAACATTAAGTCAGTAAAAATGGTTCAGACTGTTAAATCTTGGTTAAGAATAAGTTTTTTTTACTAAATCCGAGCAGTACCTGTTGCACGAATTCTTTCCTTGTTATTACTATCTAGCGTCATATCGAGGACAAAATTGAGTGGCTTTCCTGTGACACCTTAGCTTATCAAACTTTCTGGATTTCAACTTCCAAACATTTCTTCATGCCAATGGACAGCTGAATTTCCCCCTTGACCTCTTCCCATAATTCCTTGAGCGTGTTGACGGTATTGATCTCATTCTTACGTAGTTCCGACACCACATCTTTCATTTTGCCCTGGTCAGTCCAGTTATACTTCTTTTTCAGACGAGCGAAAAACTGTTCTACTGTCTCCTTCCCACCACTGGTTCCTAATAAAAAAAAAAAAGAACGTTAAGGACGCTCGACCTAGTATTTTTGTAGGTACACCTTCACCCTTGGACCTCTTGTACGTCAACAGATTGGTCTTTGGTGTAAACACATGGATTGCACATAGACTGAATTTTATTATGATTTAATTTTTTGCGCAATCGGAATGAATATCACATCACAACGTGTTTAGCAATTGCAGCGCTTATTCGCATTTTCTCAGGAAATACCCTACGCTACGTTGTTGTCTTGTTCTGTTGCGAAGCTTTACAAAAATCTATCAGAGGGATTTCACGATACATCTTAGCCTCTTTTTTATTGAGCATGTTGACATGTCGTCATGGTGACCATGTTGGTGTACCAAGAAAATCCTCTGGAAGTTTAGTCTGCTACACAGCCGTTTTTAGTGTCGTCAGGAACGTTGCGTGACGACACTTAAAAACGGCTGTGTAGCAGACTACTGGAAGTTGAAATCTTCTGTTATGTAAACGCTTTCTTTTCTTCCAATAATTTAGCATAGATGCTGGCCTATGAGTGAAAACGCTCTATTGCACACCTAACTCTTGAGTAATTAGGAAATTGTTATGAGCTCCACACAAGGAATATGAGGAAGATCAAATATCCAGCAAAGAGCATTAGAGAAACTTATATTTGCGTGGAGATTTAACAGTTAACGAGAACCACTACGTGGAACTTACCGGGGCCCAGTGGGACACGTGATTGCATAGATATAGTTAACCTCTCGCACCCCTCCCCCCTCCTCTGTGGAGGCTAATACTTACTCTGAATTAACTCATGCCGAAGAAAAGCAACAAAATGCACGAGAAAGGAGGATGTTGTCGTAAGTTCGTTCAGTGTTATCACAGCTAACGGTCTATGTTATAGTAGTGTGATCTGTATAAGGTCTTTATTTGTTTTTAGGTTTGAGTGAATAAGCAAAAATCACTGACAGTTTAGGGTTGAATGGTAATGACAAAGTTTGAAAAGAAGCCTTGCTACAGGGTTATCACAATTTCACATTTTGTCAAGTACGTCATCATCAGGTTTATCGTGGAGATTTATTAATTACATTTATCTATTTTTTGCGAAAACATTGTGAATTTGAAATGATAACAGACATAAGACATTGCACATTGAAATGGAGGCATTTGATTGTAAGGCAGTGGTTGATACATAGTGACATTCATCAATATGACCTATAGTAATTGTAGGGGAAGTAGTTCTTTCCTGAACTGGGTAAACAGTAGTAACTGG